>PVIW01004496.1:5207-130892 GCA_004026585.1 Noctilio leporinus
AATATCAGCAAAATTCAAAGGGAACCAACTGTATGGGAAAACATAATTGCCAATGATACCTCAGACAAGGGTCTGATCTCCAAAATATATAAAGAACTAATGTGACTCAACACCAGGGAGACAGACAGCCCAATTAAAAAATGGGCAAAGGACCTGAACAGACAACTCACTGAGGAAGATATACAAAGGGCCCAGAGGCGTATGAAAGAATGCTCAACATCACTAGTCATCAGAGAGATGCAAATTAAAACCACAATAAGATACCACCTCACACCTGTCAGAATGGCAATCATCAGCAAATCAACAACAAAGTGTTGGTGAGGATGCGGGGCAAAGGGAACCCTCATCCACTGTTGGTGGGAATGTAGGCTGGTGCAGCTACTGTAGAAAACAGTATGGGGTTTCCTTAAAAAACTAAAAATGGAACTGCCTTTTGATCCAGCAATTCCACTACTTGGACTATACCCAAAGAATCCTGAAACACCAATTCATAAGAACCTATGCACACCTATGTTCATAGCAGCACTATTTACAATAGCCAAGTGCTGGAAACAGCCTAAGTGCCCAACAGTGGGTGATTGGATCAAAAAACTTTGGTACATTTACACAATGGAATTCTATATAGCAGAAAGAAAGAAGAAACTTGTACCCTTTGCAACAACATGGATGGAACTGGAGAGTATTATGCTTAGTGAAATAAGCCAGTCAGTGAAGGACAAATATTATATGATCTCACCTATTACGGGACAATAATGAGCAAAACTAACAACAAGCAAAACAGAACCAAGTATATGAATACAAGGAATAGGCCTTCAGTGGTCAGGGGAAAAGGGGTTGGGCGGAAGGGGGAAGGGGGAGGCAGAGGCAAGAAAGGGGAGCAGCTTAGACAAGAACCTAGTATAAAGGAACCATGGACATGGACAACAGGGGGGATTGACTTTGGGGGGAATGGGTGGGTGGGGAGGGGGACAAAGGGGAGCAAAAAGGGGATGGATGTAATACAACAACAATAAAATTTTTAAAAAATGTATAAAAGACTTAAATATAAGTACTGATACCATAAAAGTCCTAGTGGAAAATAGGCAGTAAAATTTCAGATATCCCATGTAGCAATATGTTTGCCAATATATCTTGTAAGGCAAGGGAAATAACAGAAAAATTAAACAAATGGGACTATCCCAAATTAAAAGGTTTCTGCACTGCTAAAGAAGCCATCATCAAATTAAAAGGGAAACTGACTGTACAGGAGAACACATATGCCAATGATACATTGGAAAAGGGTTTAATTTCCAAAATATATAAAGAACTTATATGACTCAACAATAGGAAACAAACAACCCAATTAAAAAATGGGAAAAGGACCTGAATAGACAATTCTCCAAGGAGGATACTGAATAGACAATTCTCCAAGGAGGACATACATAAACATATGAATAAATGTTCAATATTACTAGCCACCCAAGAGATGCAAATTAAAACCACAATAACATATTACTGCACATCTATCAGAATGGCTATCATTAATAAATTAACAACTGCTTATAAGGATGTGCAAAAATGGAAACCTTAGTGCACTGCTGATGGGAATGCACACTGATGTAGTCACTGTGGAAAATAATGTGGAATTCCTCAAAAAATTAAAAATGGGACTGCCTTTTGATCCAGCAATTCCACTGGGGATATACCCTAAGAATCCTGAAACACCAGTTCAAAAGAACTTATGCACCTCCATGTTCACAGCAGTGCTATTTACAATAGCTAAGAGCTGGAAACAGTTTGAGTGCCCATCAGTAGATAAGTGGGTTTAAAATCTGTAGTACATTTACATAATGGAGTACTGCACAGTAGAAAGAATGAAGTCCTACTTTTTTGTGATACCTTGGGTGGAACAGGAGACTTTTATGCTAAGTGAAATAAGCCAGTCGACAAAAGCCAAATACCGTATGACCTTACTATAACTGGACTATAATGAACAAAAGAAACTAATAAGAAAAATAGAACCAGAGACATGGAAACATGGAACAGACTGATAAATTTAGGAGGTGAGGAGGGAGGAGGGAATGATGGATGGAAGGGAAAGAGTTAAACAACATGTATAAATGACTCATGGACATGGACAATGGGGAGGATATTGACTGTGGGTGAGAGAGGTGGGCTTAGTGGGGGAGGAAAGAGGAAAATTGGTACAACTGTAATAAAATAAATAATAAAAAAGAATGAAAGTAAAAATACAAAATAATAAAAATATGAATAACTTATGAGAAGAGTACATTGTCTCAATAAGCATAGAAAATGAAGAAACTATCACAAAAGGAGTGAATTTTATAAAATTTTATAAGGCATTGGAAAAAAGTCATTTTACCTCTCTTTTACCTCTCTTTTTCTTATACATAAATTGAATAATTTGGCACAATTTAAACACATTTTCCTGGTTTAGTATTGTCATACATTCTTAATTACTTTGAAAACATAAAAGTATGTTTTCATAACTGTTAATGATCTCACCATAGGTTGACTTCTAGATCAGCACCTCTGACACGCATGTGCAGGATCACACAGGGGCTTTCATCAGTCCATGGTTAGTTACAAATATAAAGTGAGAAATAAAAACTGATACTTATATCCCAAGATGTAAGTGCATTCAATTTTTAAAAGTACCTCATTCTGAGATGATTTCTTACTTCAAGTTTTCCCTGTCATTCCTTTTATGAAATGCAATAATGATAAACATTTGTTAAATGTTTTACATTTACTTAAAAAGTAAAACACTGGTAACCATGTCTATTCCCAAGGTCATTTTTTAGATAATTTAGTGGTCCATAAAACTCAACATGTGGGTATTTTTACTAAATTTAATAACATAAATACATTTCACACACTTTCACCAATTTCTAGTTATTTTCAACCTTAAGATACACAGGGTCATGTAAATTCCTATTTTGAAGTTAAATGTGACCAAATAAGTACTAGTACTGTTCAACAAATGGTCTTTAAGGGTTACATATGATTTTTAAGGTATACAGTACACATATACACAAATAATAATGATTACCAATTCTCAACTCCTCAGTTCTCTCTGTCCCAACTTTAGTGGGGTAAATGGTGATGGAAAGAGACTTGACTTGAGATGGAGAACACACAATACAATATACAGATGATTCATTATAGAATTTTACACCTATATAATTTTATTAACCAAGGTTACCCCAGTAAATACAACAAAAAAATTAAAAAATAGCTTTGAGATAGTGGCACCACAAGATGACATTGAGAATTACATGGAGAGAAGCAGCCCCACTAATTCGTATAGAACATGTAGCATGAAAAATAATTAAATTATTTTAAAATATGGAGATTCTGGGATTGTTTGAGTTCATAACATAACTAGCTTTATTTGTCAGTCCTTAGGATTACTTTTGCTATTTCATTATTCTGTAAATCTCAATACTTGGAAATCACTGTTACATCCAGTAACTTGAATGTATGTGGCTAAAGGAATGGGGAAGCAAAATCATATAGAATGGTTTTTTTTGGTTTCCAGCATTCATGAATTATTAACTACATGTTGAAATCTTAAAAATATCTAAAATACACTGTTTCAGCCTCTTGTAATGTAGACATGAAGAAGCCAAAATTCTTAATTTCATGAATCTTTCTTGTTAAGAGTTATAGTTAGATAATAGATGATAGACTAGGTAGATATAGATGATAGATGATAGATGATAGATAACAGTCAAGATTATACATACAGTTAACAATAATAATAGCTAAAAATTTATTGAGTACTTCTTAAGTTGTTGGGTACTAAGTTTTATGTACATTATTGATTGTTTTACATTATTTCTAATACCTTTATATATTTGTATGATATTGGACACAGGGTGTGTTTATTTGCCATTAAGATATAAACATAGACAACATAAAGCTAGGATTGTTACATTTAATAATCACTTGTCATTAAATGTTAAATAAACATTTGTTTTATACATTTTGCAAATTTTATAATGAACATTACAGGTGGATTTATTTGATACCCATTTTGATACCAGTCTCAGAATCTGATAAGCCAATCTGTGCACATTTAGCACAAAATAAAGGCAACATAAGAATGAGGTAACAGTTAAAAAACCATGATGTGGATGAAGCCCTCCAAGAAATAGTATAAAATGTAATGAAGCCTGTGCATGGTCCCTTAAGGAACAACTACATTTAGGCTGTGAATAGTAAAGTGCCCAAGATAGGTATCTAGCATGACAGGACAAATGTGGAGTATGATCGTGAAAAATCACCTTATTTTTTTTCTTTTCCAGTGAACTGGACCTTCCTATATAAATGGCTTTGAGTTATTGTTTTGGTTGACTACTGTGCCATTCAATTGGCTATCATTTATTATCTGAAGGACTAAATGGCTTGGCAGTCACAACTACCATTTACAAGTGAAAAGTGTATGCCAATATTAGTGTTACTCCAAGCTACTTAATTAGTTCACTCTTCCAAATGTGACTTGATAAGACCATTCATTATCTAGCATAAAATTTTTTTAAAAAACTTCCAATTTTTACTGAATTATCTAAGAATGAACCAGAGTTGACTTGATATTTCAGTGGTTATAAATGAGGTAAATAGAATTAGCAGTGATTCCCTGGATAATGTAATTACAATAAAAACGTGCCTCCTGAGAACTATTTGTACTAACTAAAATTGTAGATAATTAAAAGTTTTGCCCTTAGAACAATCTTTTCCTGCTAAAAGATAATTTGAAGGAAAAGATTACCAGTGTTTTAAGGTCATAGAAGTGGTAATGTACACAAGCCTTCAAATAAAACAAGCTTAGCATGAACAGAGCATCCAGCATCATTATGTGCTGTTCATTTGTTCAAGTTCTAAAACTGAGACACAGCCTTGGAGATTCCATTCCTCCACTACATTAGTTTAAGAACTTTCTCTGGGGTGTTCCAGTAAGGGCTTAGGATATACTTTAATTTCTCTCTCAGCTCTTACTAAGTTTGTGATTATGGGAAATTATTGTGACTTCTTCAGACTTCAGTTTTCCCACATATAAATTAAAGAAAACAGTATTATTTTTTCAAAATTAGTTTTGAGACTCAAAGGATAGTAAGATAAACATTTCTGTAAAATTATTAATTTTTTTCTGTAATTATAAAACTTCAGTGAATACTCAAATTGCAAATAATGTATTTTTACAGTAGAGATAAGAGAAGGAGATTGATTTACTCAAGATGGCACATTTGCCCTGGCTGGTGGCTCAGTGGAATGGCATTGGCCTGTGAACCCAAAGGTCGCTTGTTCAATTCCCAGCCTGGGCACAAAACCAGGTTGCAAGCCAAGTCTCCAGACAGATCTGTAGCTGTAGGCAGGTGAAAGGCAGCCATACATTGATGTTTCTCTACCCCTCTGCCTCCCTCCCTGCCCTTCTCTCTAAAAATAAATAAATAAAATATTTTAAAAAGTTTTTTAAAAAGAAGATGGCACATTTATTATCAGAAGTCAGAAGGGAACCTGGTTTAACCCAAATAGATCATGGTTCCACCTTCAACATTTATTCTACAATACTTCTTTTTTAAAAAATAATGGAGCAGTTGTGTTTAATATAAAATTAAAAGGAAGTTACAGATATTTCCCATATAAACCCTGCCCCCATACTTGCATAACCTTCCTCATTGTCAACATCACATTCCAGGACAGCACATTTTTCTTTTTTTACCAAGGATTATACTATATTGACACATTATAGTCATCCATGTCCTTACTTTACCTTAGGATTCACTCTTGGTGTTGTACAATCTATGAGTTTGGACCAATGTATAACATCATACTGCCATCATTACATATCATTTGCAGTATTTTTATTGTATTGTTTGAAGTGTCCTTTGTATTCTGCCTATTCAGCTACCCCCTCCCCAGCCCCTGGCAACTACAGACCTTTTGTATTGATGATATAGTTTTTCATTTTCTAGAATATTGTATGTGCAGTTTGTATCCTTTTCAAGTTGGCTTCTTTCATTCAGTAATATGCATTTAAGTTTCTTTGTTATTCTTTTTTTAATAATGTTTTTATTTACTTTTTAAAGATTGTATTTATTATTTTTAGAGAGAGGGGAAGGGAGAGAGGCAGAGAGGGAGAGAGACATCAATGTATGGTTGCCTTTCACCTGCCTCCAGCTACAGACCTGGCTGGAGACTTGACTTGCAACCTGGTTATGTGCCCTGGCTGGGAATTGAACCACATCTTTGGGTTTCGCAGGCCGGCACTTTATCCACAGTGCCACCATCCAGGACTTCTTTGTTATTCTTTATGACTTGATGATTCATTTCTTTCATCACTAGCACTGAATATTTCATTGTCTAGATATACCACAGTTTATTCATTCATTCCCTATTAAAAACCGTTTTAGTTACTCTCAAGTTTTGGCAATTATGAATAAAGCTATAAACCATGTGGAGTTTTCGTATGGATATAACATTTCAGCTCCTTTTGTTAAATGTGAAGAATAAAAATCTCTAGTTCATTAGTTTTGTTCAAAACTGCTGTCTTCCTAATGAGCTGTACCCATCTTCATTCTCACAAGCTGTAGTATTTCTGTAAGTATGCAAAAGGCAAGATTTGTTCTAGTATTATTATTTATTAGTAATTGTATTATTTTCCATACAAACAGCTGTAGACCTACTTTTGCCCTGCTCTGTAAATATAACTAGCTTAGAAAGAAATACAGTAATATTTTAACAAATTATTGACTTCTATCTTCACATATTTTGCTGCATGAGGTGTTTCACCAAAGGTTAAGTTTGACCTTACAACTGGAATGCCACAGGTGGTACAGTGGATAAGGTACTAGCCTGCAAACCCAAAGGTGGACTGTTCGATTCCCAACCAGGGCAAAAAACCAGGTTGCAAGCCAGGTCTCCAGCCAGGGCTATATAGCTGGAGGCAGGTGAAAGGCAACCATACATTGATGTCTCTCTCCCTCTCTGCCTCTCTCTCCCTACCCCTCTCTCTAAAAATAATAAATAAAATATTTTTTAAAAACTGGAATGCCAAAGTAGAAAGACAATTTAGATACACATATCTGCCTATTCCATATGCACAAAATATAATTCAAATAATTTTAAAAGCAAAATTCAAAAATTAAAGATAGTAGAGATGATAATTAAAGCTGCCCTTTCATTAGAATGATAAGAATGAGGTAAGGATTATTAGAGGATAGTTTTTTGAAGGCTGGAAAATAACTTAAGGATGTAGGACCTGGGACTATAAAAAAGGAACGTGGGGTTAGTGTTTGAGGTGTCTTATAAAACCTAACAAACAAGAGTTAATTCTTGATGCATCAAATAATTTTCTTTAACTTTTATAGAGAGAATCAGGAAATACAAGAAAAGGTTAATTTATTAATTATTTGGGTGGGTTTGTTGAAGCTGGATCATCACCAGTGACATATAGTACATTTGGTGTCCTGTCTTGACTGCCCCATTATGCTTTCTCTCTTACCCATCCTGAAGGATTTTGAATGACTTCATACTTTCATATTATTGCAAGCACAGGGATCCACTCTCCTGTCTTTTCACACCCTCTATTACAGCTCTTCTGGATGATGAGGGCTAATCTGAAAATCTGCAAAACCAATGCTAACAATTTAATGACTCATATTCCCTCAAAATTAGGTTACCTGCTTAGCACAATTGAATTTTTCCCCATAACAAAGTTCACATTCATGTAGAAAATTGACAAAATATAAAAGTAAAAGGAAGAAAAAAGAAATGTTCCCTTGTTGACTAATGGTTATAAGCAATATTTACATTTATTTCTATACCTATTTGCGTCAATATTTTCATAGTGAACTCTGGTGAGAACATATGATTTAGAGCCAAACTGACTGGAGTTTAAATGTAGGTTGAGTCATGTGTTAATTACTCTAAATTTTAGTTTATGTATTCATATTATAGAAATTAAAATGTCCCAGTGGGTTGTAGAGAATATTAAATAAGATATACAGAATTATTAGTAGAATTTTGCAATATGTTCTACATGATTATTACTATAGTTTATTAATGATAGTATTAATATCTGTATGTGCAATTATTTATTTTTCCACTTATCACTAACCCAAAACCATTTATAATATATCTTTCAAAAATGTATATGGATTCTTCCTCTGTGGCTCCCATCTTTTTATTTATTTACCATTCCACCCAACTGGCACAATGCTCAGGATCCAAATACTAGCCTCTAACTCACCACTATTGCTGCATATCTCTCTTATGCCTCATTCTTTCAGTGTTCAATTAATGTGCAATAATGCCTATGTATTCCAGTTGACTTATTTACATTTTAATCCTGATACTTTACAGAGGTATAACCATTGCCATGAATTTTTCTCACCATGAGGGTAACCAGCCAGTTTACTTGCATATCTAATAATTCAGAACCATAATTAGAATATTATTTTTCTAAAATGAGAAATATTTAAACAAAATAGAAGAAAATCACAGAAAAGAGTAATATTAGTGAAAATAACCCATGATATAAAAATGAACATATTCATGAAAATCGTTCAAGGCTTGATTCATTGTGTTTGTGTATGTGTGATGTGCATGTGTTGTGTGTGTATGAAGAACTTCAAGAAATGGGAATATATGTACATATATATATACATACACACATATATAAGTATTCTCTAATCTGCTTTTGTTTTTTTTGTTTTTTTTTTTCAATGTATGGTTGCCTTTCACCTGCCTCCAGCAACAGACCTGACTGGAGACCTGGTTTGCAACCTTGTTATGTGCCCTGGCTGGGGAATCGAACCTGCGACCTTTGGGTTTTCAGGCCAGCGCCTTATCCACTGTGCTACCAGCCAGGGCTTGCTTATGTTTTTATACTTTTCTATGTCACTAAATTTAGATATAAGACAATTTTAATGTCATAGGATTCCTTTAAATGCACTTTTAATTATATTTCTAAGGCCTTATTTTACTTTCTGTCCTAATTCAGTGAACCTCCTTATTTTTGTGTCTCAACATTTGCTTTGTTATCACTGTAGAATACATCCCTGGAAGTGGAATGACTAGATCAAATGTGTGAATGTTTAAAATTATGGTGCATATTGCCCAGCAGCTTTGCAAAAGAGCTGGCTGACTTAACTGCTCCATAGAGGGTGTGTATGTGAATTTCCATGTCCTTACAAAACTGCTGACAGTAGCAATGTCTTTAATTATTGATATTCATGCCAGGAGCTAGGGCTAATTAGCAGAGTTTTATAAAGAATATAGTGCTTAAATGATAGAAGAAAAAAGAAAAAAAAATGATACAAGGGGACTTAACAAGCACTATAGGAGTCAGAGGAAGATAACATCTAGAAATAATTCATTCATTCCTTTCTTTCTTTCTCTTTTCCTTTGTTCTCTCTTTCTTTCCCTTTCTCCCTGTCTCTCCCTACTTCTTTCCTTTCTTCCTTTTCCTTTTTCTCTAACTACTCACCTCCCTGAACTCTTCCTTGTTGCTATAAATAATTGGCAATAAACAGACCATACTTGGTTGTGTAATCTGTCCCTTCTCTGAGTTACATTCTTACTCTGTCCTGCTCCAAAGGAATCTCTCATAGAGATCACCTTAATTTTTCAAAGCAGATCGGATAGCTATACAAAATAAAACTCATGTTTGCCTCAAGTAGTTTATTATTTGTAGAAATGGCTAAATACCCAAATACAGGGCAAAGAAAACTAGTTAATAAGTGAGATTGAAACTAAATCTATGAAGTTATTCACTTTAATTTCTATGATTAAATTACAATTTTAGTATTCAAATTTGAAGTCTCTATTTATTGACTTTTTTCTGATGGATTATTCCTATGGACATTATGATAAACATTTATAATGTCTGTGATGGCCACCTTCAAATGTTTCAGTGTGACAGCAAGGATTCTTTTAACCCCCTGTTCTAATACAGGACATGGGTGATATAGATGTTGCCACCAAGTTATCAGGCTTTTATTTGCATCTAATAGTAATGAACTAAAATAAAAACTGGTGAAAATTATCTTTACAAAGAATTCTGGAAGAATGTGTTGCTTTGAAGTTGATTACAAAACATAAAATGTCTTGATTATTCTAATTTTTCTACATTTTCTCTTGTTATTCCTGTTTGTTAATATTATTACATGTGCCTAGATTGAAGATGCATTTGTCAACATTGTCTTGCTCTTGCTTTTTATTTTTTGTTAAATTTTGAAGTAGGCATTTGACAGCCAGCCTTCACAAGATATGAAATATCCTTTTCCTTTGAAGACTTATTATCTAAATAAAATTAACTAAAAGCTAGAGTTACTAAAGATTACATTATTTAATTTTTGAATTTAGTAATCAAAATAATTTCACAGGTTAGAATTATGTTTTAATATATTCTACACTATTCTATGTTATAGTATTATTTATAATGTTATATTTAATTTACATATTTTTGTTTTTAAATGTACATATTGAATTCTGTTAATATTCATGTTAACTATTATTATTTAGTGTTCATTATATAATTGTTAAAGTTTATTTTAAATTGAATTATTATTATTTTTTAAATTTTATTGTTGTTGTATTACATCCATCCCCTTTATGCTCCCCCCCCTCTGTCCCTCTCCTCACCCACCCATTCCCCCCAAAGTCAATCCCACCTATTGTCCATGTCCATGGTTCCTTTATACTAGGTTCTTGTCTAAACTGCTCCCCTTCCTTACTAAATTAAATTATTTTTAAGAATAAATAAATTTTGCAGCATATTTGTATAATATATTTGTAATATAATTGATTGATGGAAGTTCCAAACATGTGATAAAAATAAAGATATGCTTTACTTTTGATTATATTTGAATATTATCTTGTTCAAGAGACTGCCCTGTTGCAACTACTAATTGTGTTATACTGATTGGGTATGATCATATCCATATTACTGCATATCTTTATGCAGATGCCTATTCAGCAATGACAGAAATGGCAATGATTAGCTACTTAAATTGGCTGAAGTTAAAGATATAGAGAAGATTTTGGCTTAAGAGTGTGACCATCATCCATACTTAGTGCAAAATTAAACTTGACATCAGAAAATAGTCTTGTCCACACAGACTTTTAAGATTGAGGAGATCAGGCCCTGGCTGGTAGCACAGTGGTTAAGGCACCGGCCTGCGAACCCAAAGGTTGCAGGTTCGATTCCCCAGCCAGGGCACATAACAAGGTTGCAAACCAGGTCTCCAATCAGGTCTATGCCTGGAGGCAGGTGAAAAGCAACCATACATTGATGTCTCTCTCCCTCTCTGCCTCTCTCCCTTCCCCTCTTTCTAAAAATAATGAAATAAAATCTTAAAAAAAAAAAAAAAAAGATTGAGGAGATCATCCATACATGCAGACATTCCATGATGAGAGATGTATTTCCAAACAGGATAATGCTATCATATTCCTTCAAGTACATTTACCAATAATATTTCCATCAATATTTATGAGAAATAATTAGAATTAAAGAAAACTCTGTATATTGATCACAATATTGCCTGTTAAGCATGCATTTTCTCATGAAATAAATGGTTTAAAATGTGTATATAATATAGACCTTAATAACTTTAATGTATTCTTAATATATACTTTTATGTTATTAAAATATTTGAATGCATAACACCTTTAGTAACTGAAAAGAATAGGCTACCAAATTATAGTTGCAATTGTGATTTAATTTTTTCAGTATAAATCCTGGCTATGTGAGAACTTTTTGAGACATAGGGCCTCAGAACCTATTCATGAAAAATTCTTGTACGTGAACTTCTCTCCCTTTAAAATGGAGAAATGGACAATAGGCTTAAAAGTCAAGAAAGTTGCCAGCAGTAAAAAAGAAAGGAAAGCATTTGATCATTCTGGAACAAAAGTAGAGTATACATTATTCTTATGACATGGATTTATCTCCTAAGAAAAGGCAATCAGTTTGTTCTTTAGTTCCAAACTTCTAGGTTTTTTAGGAATAGCTAGTATTTTATTCAGTATGAATACCTATGCAATAACTCAGTGTGATCTTGTCAATTTAGTTAGTTACTCCTCCATGCTACTGTTAGATCATTGGTGAAATGGAGTTGATAATGGTATCAAACTTTATAGGATTATCTTGATAATTCCAATTGTTATAATGATATACTTGTTATAATTACACTTATAAAATTATTGACTTTTGTAAGATCCTATTAGATGTAGATAATAATGATAGCAATGATAATTATCAGGATCATGATTTTATGTTTCACAATATGTTCTGGCATTAAAAGACCTATTTTTAGTTCTCAATTTTATTCAAAATTTCCCCAAGTTAAAAGTTAAGAAATTTATAAATGTGGTAGCAATAATGATGAGCTCCTAAAGATGCTGAGGTGCTAATCCCTGAAATTTGTAATATGTTACTTACATGGCTAAAAGGACTTTATTAATATAATTAATATTAAGGTCATTGAGATGATAAAAGTATCCTGGATTATCCTGATGAACCAAATATAATCTCACAAAATTTTAGTTTTTCTGTTTATGTGTTTGTTTGTTTATTTTTTAAAGGCAAAGAAACTTTTCTAGCTCTGTATATATAGAGAGATGTGATGGCAGAAGCAGAGACATTTAAATGGTGCTATAAGAACTCAAATAGTAATTTCTGGTTTTAAAGATGGAGAGACAACAAACCAAGGAATACATTTAGCTCTAAAATCTAGAAAAATTAATGAAATTTATCTTCTAGAGTCTTCAGAAAACAACACAGCCTTAATGACACCTAGATTTTAGCCTATTGAGACATGTGTCACATTGCTGACCTATAGAAAAGATAATCAATATGTGTTGTTTTAAGTTACTAATTTTGTGAAAATTTTGTATGACATTGATAAAAATGATTATAGTAAACACAAAGGTAGAGTTGGTATTTCTCAGATTTGTCTCTGGGTTTACAGAATCTGGTCATGGTTTATAAAAGCAGCTTGTTTGTTTGTTTGTTTTTGTATTTTGATAATGAACTATCTTAGTGTTTTCCAGAGAAACAAAACTGGAACTAATAGAATATATCTATATATTCCAGTCTCATTCAGCAATGTTTGTATATCGCTATATTATTCCCCCATGGACTAGTTAAATTCTAACAATATTGTCTTCAATACCTTCAAAATGCACAAACTCTTATGTGGATTTCCATCATTTGCTCTCTACTTCCACATAACTAGTGATTTTCTACAGGAATTCTTGGTTTCCTCATTTCTTCCCTGATTATCAACTCTGCTCTGGACTGATCAATGAGGACAAATTTATTATAAGAAACTGACTCTCAAAATTATACAGACAGAAAAATCCCAATTTGTTCTCTGCAAACTGGAGAGCCAGGAAAGACAGGGACGGAATTTAGTTGGAGTCTGAAATCCTAAGAACCAGGAAAGCCAATAGTGTAAATCCTCGCAAACATTCAATCTTCCGGCTCAAGAGAGCAAACAGGAGACAATCCTTCCTCCTTCTGTGTTTTGTTCTGTTCAGTCCCTCAATAGACTGGATGACAACCACTCACATTGGGAAGGCCAAACTGCTTTACTGGGTATAACTGTTGACAGGCTAATCTCATCCAGAAACACCCTCACAGACACAGACACAGACACAGACACAGAAATAACATTGAACCAAATATCTGAACATCTTGTATTCCTGTCAAGTTCACACTTGAAATTAACCATCACAGCTACCTCCAGTGATTAGGCCAGTGCAGACTAAAAGTAAAGGAAAAAACCCAGTGTGTATGTAGAAAAACTATAGTCATATGGAAGTTGAGAGCAAATGGTAGGAAGCAACATAAAATAATGGCATTTTGAAGGTTTTACCATGGGGACAACATCATGAGAATTTAACTAGTCCTATGGGGAATCAAATAGTAAGATAAAACCATTATTGAGTGAAACTGGAAACAGAGGCAAGGCAGGTAAATTACTGTAGATGATATATAATCAAAACTATGTATAGGAGATGGTAGGTGGGTTTTCTAAACCAACTGAATCCAATAAGAAACAATATTATCTTTACTAACCCTGATAAACTGTTCTCTTCTTTCCACATGGGGCTGGGTAAACATTGAAATTTGCTCATTCTAAACTGGCCTACCCTGCTACTTTCAGAGTTTCCATTCTGCTATGTTATTCACAGAACAGTGAGTCAATCAACTCAAATGAGACAGAGAAGACCCATCACAATCAGAGAATATATTTATTCCCTTTGATGTTCCAAACACAATATGGTAAAATTCTGAATAATTCATCATAATCAATATTCAGTGTTTTTGGCTACAGGCAAGGTTATAAGACAACTACCACGGGGAGCAAATAGTGCTTTTTAAAAAAGTAACTAAAAGATGATTGCTGAAATATACCTTTTCCAACATGCTGGGGTTGGTCAGAAGTTAGGTAAGCACACTTAGAGTTGATGCACATCAACTATAGGTTATCCTATATTGTAGACAACAAAAACCAGATCTTGTTTAGGACTATTGCTTCCATCGAAAGATTATAGCAGTGGTCAGCCTTATTTAAGGCTGCCTTGAAAACTTGATGCTAATCTGCTGTACACTTGAAACTAATACAAAAAATACAAAATAATGTTGAAGGTAAACTGTAATTTTTAAAAAGGGGAAAAAGGTTTCCATATCAACTTGAGAAAATTTTGAGAGAACATAGATATTGGGATTTTGAAATACAAAAACTGTTCCATCTCTTGGCAATTTTATAGCCTAAATAACTTTCTGATCTTTCCCATCTCTATTTCTCGATCACCCAAGACACAATCACAATAAAAACGATCTCACTTTTGATCAACATCTGATCAGACTCCATGTATCTAGAATATTCCTAATTAATAATTCATAATTAATAATGGATTTGGTAAAAAGAGTAATCTTACACAAGAAAACAGGCAATTACTTTTTTAAAAATATCCTGTTTTAAACTATCTAATGTTCTCTTGTTTTGATTAGAGTAATAGTTAAAATCCTTACCAGATTATAGTATGCCCTTGGTATTTGACTTCTGTTGCCTGGTATGTTTCTGTTCTGTCTTCCCTTTGATTTCTATAGTTTTCTAAATGGAAGTCATTCAGTTCCCCACCTTACCACACTCTTTTACAAAAGGGAGCTCTTGCATATAATTACCCCTGCCAGAGAAGATCTTACCCTCCTGACTCTACTCCACCGTTTCCTCATTACCTCCTAGTCATTCTTCAGATTTCAATTTCTTCAGGAAAACCTACTCTGTTTCCTCAAACCATCTAGAAGGAGTCAAAAATTGTCTGCAATAAATGAAGTGTTCTAATTGCTTATATCCATTTGCCAATAAATAACATGCTAAATTTATTACAAAGTTATCTCCAATAGTTGTTTTCTCTATTTTATTTTTATTAACTTTTTTCCACATGTAAGTTTATTTAGAGTTACTAGAAAGTAAACTGCATTGAATTCATTGTTACATATGTTTATTTAGAAAAATTTACTTTCTTTTATGAAGATGTCAATAAAGCAAATATAATGTATAAAACATTTTATATTTAACCCATATTAAGTATAAATATACATCAAGATTTGACAGCACTACACAAGTTGTTATAGAAACAAATACTTCTACTAAAAAAAGAAATATACAATTTTAATTCCTAGAGTTCCTAGAAAAAATCATGGTGATCATACTATTTAACACATCCTCCCACCTGAATCTATGAAAAGTAATCAACCTGACTTGAAAATCTGTCTTATAGATTATGCTATTGGCTCTAAGGAGAGAAATTAATTTTAAATAGTGAATAAAATCTGTCACAGTCTTAATTTGTCTGTTTTGCTGCAGGTCACAACATAAATAAATCTGGACAGTAACAGTATTTAAAGTAACTAAAAGCACATATCTTTTTTCCCATTCATCTTTCCTTTAAAAATTTCCTAGTATCTTCCAATTTATTTTTCCCGAATGATACAGTTTGATCAAAGTTACACTTAAAAGACTGCCTTGACTGAATTTAAAGTTCTTGATAAAGTCATATATAGTTAATGTTAAATTGTATTTTATGTTCTATCAGTTTGAATAGCCCCCAATAGCTTAGTTAATAACAATCACATCACCTTGTAGGTGTTACTAATTTTCAGTCTACTGAAATGTTATATATTACAGTATTTTAAATAACATTTCTTCTCTTTTGCTCATTTCAAGTTCCACCTGCAGAAATTCTCTTTTGTCCTTTAATTTTATATTGGATTTAATAGGGACTTTAGTCATTTAATTTATGTTATAACACTTTTGAGCCACATGAATATATCATCAGTAATAAATCCAAACTTGCTATAGGGACTTAGATATTTTAAATTACTGTCTATTAAAAGAAAATTATGGAGAAAATTGACCAAGATACTTGTTGAGAAATAATATTTTTTAATTTACCACTTTAAGATGCTTATTTTCTCTTTATAGATAACTGTCTCAATCATCCCTTAATATCCCGTTTCCTTGATATACATAATAAACATATTATAGTGTACCTGTGCATTACGCGTTGTTTTCTGTTTGTTTTGTTGCCCATACTGACCCATATGCTAAATAAATTGAAATCTGTCAAAATCTCCATGGTTATTAGATATTTTTTGGCTACCATTTTGCTATTAGGTTATTTACTGAGTCACAAATGCAAATTTTGAAACCTCAGTACTCTTTTTTTCATACACCTATTTTTCTTCCAAACCTATCTCCTCTAAAAGCTCTAATGACACAAACACCCATAAAATAGGGCAATTGGGTTCAAGTGGAGGCTTTATGTGGTCAATTAAGTGGAAAGCTTTTTTCAAAGCTTTCAAATAATCTTAAGCTGCAAATGTTTTATTAAAGGGGTTATTTTACTTTCAGTAACTGAAATATTTCTGGGCTTCGAAGTCACATTTAGTCCTTAAAGGTTCCTTAGAGAGGATGTGTGACCTTTATCATCACCGCACTAAATGAGAACACCATTGGCATAGCTGTATTATCATAAAGCACATTTAGAAACCAGATTTCTAAAAGGGCATGAAATTGGCATAATGGAAAAGGCCAAGTGTGAGTCCATGTGGAATTGTTCCATGTATTGATGAGAATGCAGATCAACCAGAGTGGGACTAATTTCCTCTTTTAAATATCTGCAGCAAATTGAGCATGAGATTATGAAAATAGGATATCGTTGCATAAACCACACACCAGCCATACATAAGGTTAGCGTGGCTTAAATCTTCTTTTATAGATAATAACAAGTCAGGGGTGATTGATTCTATTCTAAACACTTCTTAACCTCCACTGTGTGACCAGTCAATGAGATGAAACGCAGCTGATTGTAAAAGATAAAGTTTTGATTTCTTCCATGTGAATACCAGAGTTATAGAAAAATAATGTGATACTTTTATACAAAAAATCATTAGCTCACTAGCAATAACTTCATATCACTTAAAATATACTCATATATAATACAGCAGTACAGAATATGAAGGGTTGTTATAGCATCAATAACTAAGTTAATTTCTTTAGCTTTCCCACAATGCAAACTGCACACCCACACACACACACCCACACAGTCAGAACTCAGAGATTCTGGCCCAGAAATGTCCATCTGACCTACTATGCTTTCAGTTACCAAAACTGTGTAATTTTAATTAGGAGTGTAGGTATGGTTTCCCGTGCAAGTTGCTGTATTAAGTAGCTTACAAATTTTTCTATAATGTTGTCAATTCCAAAATATTTATCCTTTGAAAAAATTTAGGGTGAGTAATCAATGCTTGATATATATTTACAATGAACTTTAAAAGAATAGTAATAGATTACTTACCATTACAAAAAGTAAAAGCTTAAATAATTATTAGACACAGAGTTATCATGAAATTATTCAGAATTAATAAAAATTGCAAAAAACTCATTTAAGTGGACATAACTGAAAATAAAGACAAAATAAAATGTAGAGTATGATTTCATAAGGCATTATATGTGGCATTCTTTTTATGTGAGTACTTAATCAGTGTTTCCTCAGTAGATAATTAAAAGGTCAAGGAGGAAAACTGTTCCAGTCAGTTACATCTTAATATTTTTAAATGTCCATTGGTTGAGTTAAGAACAACTTAAAAACCCACTTGTATATGAATATATATGTGAATATGTACAAAAGCAAGGTTAACACAAATGAAGGAAGACATCTCTATTCAACTTGAGAATATAAGACTGAATTTGAACACTGAATTTTAAAAATAATACATAATACATTTGTTTGGCATTCTCAAACATTGTCTCTGAGTTTATACTATCACACACAGAGCTATTACAAAATCTTTATGCTTGTGGATTTATGTGAGAGTTTGCATTTGTTACAATATCCAGGAGTCAGTTTGATGGGCCTTAAGTACAATTGGTCTTACAGTATTCTGTGTACAAAAGGGTGAAGACTTTGCTTTTTCATCCACAGTGAAAAAAAAAAAAAAATCCTGTTTGTCCATTTCTACAGCCATACTGAACATGTATTTTCCATCTTCTCAAATTTTATCTAATTGACAGTTGTATTTTTTAAATTATTAACCATTGAGATTGATTATCTTCTCAAGTAATGTACTTGTTAGTCACTTTAATTTATTTTTAAACATTCAACCTATCACTACTTGGCCATTTTAATTGAATTTTCTCCACTTATTTTCCTGTTGACTGGCAAAAGTTTTTCTTTTATATTTGCAATGCTATTAACCTCTTGATGATTTAGACACTAACAAGCAATTTTTACAGTCTATATCTCATCACTAATTTTCCATTGTTACATTTTGTTAACATGGAAATAATTTAATAATAAAGCATGTTTGTATAATTAATCAGTTTTTTAGGTATAATTTATACTTTTCTACTTTGATTTTTAAAAACTTTCTCTTTTCTTTTTTAAAAGATTTTATTGATTATTTTTAGAGAAAAGAGCAGCAAGAGAAGAAGAAAGGGAGAGAAACATCACTGCATGGTTGCTTTTCACCTGCTTCCTGCTACAGACCTAGCTGGAGACCTGGCTTGCAACTGGTTATGTGCTCTGACAGGGGAATCAAACCAGCAACCTTTGTGTTCGCAGGCCAGCACTTATCCACTAGCCATCAGCTAGGGCTGATTTTTTTAATAGAATATTTCAAACAACATATACATTTTCAATCCATTGCCCCAGAATAGGAACCACTATGCATATACATTTTCAAAACCTTGTTTTGAGTTTTTTGTTTGTTTTATGTTACATTTTGTTTTTTCTTCCTATGCATCTGATGTACAATGTACGTATTATAAGAAATATATTATTCTTAATATTTCTTATCTTTAATAAAAAGTATTTGCTGATATTTCTAGCTAGTTTCTAATTTCATTCCTAATGTAGGTGATTTGTGCTTATTGCCTATATTAACCTGTGTTTGTCTAATTATTATTATTTTAATGAAAAAATATTTCATTCTGAAAAGTCTATATTTTGTCTTATGTTCTATTAATTTATGTTCAAAACAAATTTGTCTATGTTTTCCATTTTCATACATTCTATTCTGTTGCCATTCAATGTATATTCTTGATATTGGATGCTTAATTTTTAAATGTACATCATTTTTTCCCTTTTTTTATTGTTGTTCTTTCATGGTTGCCCCAATTTTCCATTGCTCTCCTCTGCCCCACCCATGCCCTTGCTCCATCTAAAGTTATGAGTTTCTTTTAAATTACCACCTTAGCTAAACTCCTCCAAAAATTTCTATTTATTATTTTGATGTTTTGCTCACTATAAAATATTCAATAAATTTTAATCACCACCTATTTTTTGACCTATTAAATATTCAAGTGTGTGTTATTGAAAACCAAGCATTTTTTTTGTAATAGATGTTTTGCATTGTTTTCAGAATTCTTAATATAGATTGTAAAATGTTTACATTTTGTACATATTGCATGAGCAACCAAAAAGTTCTCATTTCTAAGTATGGGATATAAAGTTTTACATATTTATGTGAATTGAATAATTAAAATGTATTGTTTAGATATTCTTACATTTTCTAATTATATTTGCTTTTCTATTGTTTGAGTAAATATGTTAGAAAACCCAATAATTTTTGCTCTTTATATTAATATTTTATATATAATTTTTATAAAATTAAGTTTATGTATAAATTGAATTTATTACTAAAATATATTTCTTGCTTATGTTTTTATTTTTATTTATATTTTTGCTAGTCAAATTTCTATTTAGTTTGTCTTCTTCCTAAATTTACATGTATTTATTTTGAGTTCATTCCACCATTTCTAAATATACATAATGTATTTAACTAAATGTGTTCTGGGTTCTACTGAGAAAACATTCAGGGTTTTCTTTTGAAATAGTAATTAACAATTTTTGTGTATTATAAATGTACTCAGAAGAATATACCTTTTTATTTCTAGAATGCATGTATTTTGTATGCAATATCCTTGTTAATTATTATGTTCATAATTTCTATATTTTCACCATTTTTGTCATTTTGATTTAGCAAATTCTGATAGAGATGTTTGAAAACATCATACTCAAGGGTCCAAGATAGTGGAGGAGTAAATGGAAACTACACTAATCTCCTCCCAAGACCAATCTGGAATTACAACTAAATTGTAGAGAAGTCACCTATGTAACCAACTGAACACTAGATGGATATAAGCCTTTTAACCAAAGACAAACAGAAGAAACCACTTCAACACTGTAAGACAGGTAGGCATTGCAAAGAAGGTGAAAGAGGGCTGACTGGGTTTCCATAAGTGGTAAATGAAATGCCAGAGGGAAATTTTAGCAGCTGGGGCATTACCTAAGAAGTGTGGGGTCTAAACCTCAACCTGGGCTTCCAAGCCTACAACATCAGAGGTGGAAAGGAACCCAGATAACATACCACTATAAAAAGCAGTAAGGTTTCTATCTGTCAGGGAGAAATTTCTGAAGAGGCAGATAGCTTCTTAAAGGGCCAATGCACAAAATCTTGTTTGTAACCACTTACCCTGAGCTCTAGCAAAGGAGGGCAGAGGGGACTAGAGATGTTGAGGAGAGCCTGAGGATGGTGGCTCTGGGGAGAGAACTGAAGGAACAGCAACCAGAATCCTTGGGTTGAGTCATTCCGCATACTGCAGGAGCCATCTTTCTCAAACAGACAATTATCACCAAGTAGCATCAGCCTGAGGGAAATCAAGAGCCCTGCCCACAGGAATTACTCTGCCCCACAATGGTCCTTAATCAGAGCTGTTGAGTACAGCTTGATTAAATTAACAACTGATAAGTTTTTTTGTTTTTTTTTTTTAAGATTTTATTATTTTCAGAGAGAAGGGTAGGGAAGAAGGAAGAAAGGAAGAGAAGCATCAACATATGGTTGTCTTTTACCCACCTCCAACTAAGGACCTGCCTGGAGACTTAGCTTGCAACCTGGCTATGTGCTCTGACTGGGGAATTGAACCAGCAACCTTTGGGTTCACAGGCCAGCACCAATCCACTCATACACCCAGTCAGGGTACAACTGATCAGTTTAATGACTGATTATTTTAACAATTTAGGTGGAAAATACAAAGAAGCAGGAAAAATGGGAAGTTAAAGAAACAGACCCCAAATGACAGGACAAGATAGTTCTCCAGAGCTAGATGAAATGAATGCAAGCAATTTATCAGATAGACAGTTTAGAGTAATGATTGTAAGGACACTCAACAAAAGGAAAAAAAGACATAGAAACCATAAAAAAGGACCAGTAAGAAATGAAGAATAAAATATCTGAAATAAATAATTCACTGGAAGTAATAAACTGTAGGTTTAGATGAAGCAGAGGATTGAATCAGTGTTTTGAAAAACAAGGTAGAAAAATACACCCAGACAGAGCAGCAAAAAGAAAAATAGAATTTTTTTTAAAATGAGGAGAACTTAAGAAAAATTTTGGACAACACAAAGCATAACATTCACATTATGGGAATACCAGAAGAAGAGGGCGAGCAAGAGATTGAGAACCTTTTTGAAGAAATAATGACCAAAAACTTCCCCAATCTTGTGAACGATAAGGACATGTAACTCCAGGAAGCTCAGTAAGTCTCAAACAAATTGGATCCATAGAGGCCTATGCCGAGACACATCATAATTAAAATGGCAATGCTTAAAGACAAAGAGAGAATCCTAAAAGCTGCAAGAGAAAAGCAGATAGTTACCTACAAGACAGCAATAATTAGACTGGCATCTGATTACTCAAAAAAAACATTTCGGGCCGGAAGGGAGTAGCATGAAATATTCAAGGTGATTAAAAGCAAGAACCTACAACCAAGGTTACTTTACTTAACAAGGCTATCATTTAAAATTGGCAGAGAAATGAGGAGCATCCAGGACCAGAAAAAGCTAAAGGAGTTTGTTAACACCAAACCAGTACTGCATTATACTCACTTATGTTTTCCTCGTTATTGGTTACATTTTTGGTTTAGATTTTGAGGGTTTTTTTTTTTTTTTTTAGTGTATATACATTCATAATATACGTAATATTTGTTTTTTACTCTTTTCAATATTATGGGATGTCCTGTATCATTTGTGTCAAAACAATGTATTATCTAATTAATATAATTAAAAATAGTTTTATTTACAAACACAACTAATAACATAGAAGTAGAAACAATTTAGAGAAAAGCTAAGAAACAGTGAAGGACTCTGCATTCAAAAGAAGGCCTCAAGACATAGATCTGATGGGAAAAAGTAAAAGAGACTGCCTTGAGAGAAGCATTCCAAGGCCAGGCCAACTTCCTGGAGTCCTGGAAGATAGCCTGCTTATTACCTGGACTCATTCTTCTCTGTTCAGTTTTTTAAAAAGGTTCCCTTTTCTCAAAATTCAGCCAGAAACCACTGTTAATAAAGGTCATGTAATTGCTACTTCTGAGCCAGAGTATAGGTTGGAGAGAGGGAGAGATTGAATAGGATGTTCCAAGGTACTTCCACTTGACCTTCCCTATCAAGAGTCACACTACAGCCCTGGCTGGTGTGGCTCAGTAGATTGAGTGCCAGTTTGTGAACCAACAGGTCACTGGTTCGATTCCCAGGCAGGACACTTGCCTGGGTTGCAAACCAAGTCCCCAGTTGGGGTGCGTAAGAGGCAATCACACATTGCTACTTCTCTCCCTCTCCTTCTCTTCCCTATGCTCTAAAGGTAAATAAAAAAATAAAATAAAAGAGCCACACTCCAAGTGTCAGGAAGCAATCTAAGGATTCTGTCATTTACTTCTACCTCAGATGTACATTTTGCAACTAATTATGGGAAACATTGATAATTCCATTAAATTTACTATTAAATATGATAGGTTCAAAATTGATCTATTTCCTATTTTCCTTAAATTTGCCCTGGTGAACCACACTGTAAATTTTGGTCCCTAGAAATTACGATGAGTTCACAGAGCATCTATAAACAACTACTGGATTAACTTTTTTTATTTCCCTCTTCCTAGAACATTACTGCAGATCTGTCTTGGAAAGAGTTGGAGAAAGAACAACACATACTTGAGGGTGTGCTAAGGAGTATTTCCTAAAATTGGTCTGATTTACTAATCAGCAGATTGTCTGTCTCTCAGTTTATGAATTGGTTTATGAATTAAGGTATGAAAAGACTGTGAATCTCCACAGGTGATTTCATTTAGATTTCTGTCCAGAAAATTAGATGTTTTCCTCCTACACATTTTACATAGAATCTTAGTAAGGTGTTTATTATTTTATATCTGGCAATCCTGTGTTTAATCAGACATTCACCAAGAGCTCTCTGAATTATAACAATCTGAGAGCTATTTGTTTCCTTGCTCTAAATTTGTAATTACACTCAACCTCCCTGCACTGGATAAAAAATACTGCATGGCCTTTGCTACTCTGAGGTCCTATTATTTCCACTAAGTTTAGGAATAAAAGTTCGCTAAATAATCACTCAATGCCATCTCTTGACAGGCTGTGGCTACCATAAAGATCCTTAGGGGTAATACTATTTTCCTTACTATCAATTAATTTCTTAATGCCTTAGTAAACTCTGGGTTCTCTTGATGGTGATGATTAAGAAAGTACAGTGAAACTTGCTTAGACAATTTATTTGAATATTTCCATTTCCCTGGAACATTGAAATGCTTTATACCCAGTAGGGCAGAGTAGGTTTATAGTTGAGAGTATGGGAAACACAGAGTTTACTCTTGTATTATTATTTATTAAGTATTGTATTATTTTCCATGCAAATTAACTGTAAACCTACTTTTACCCCACTCTATATTTCAGAGATATCCTGGCATTTCCACTTAATTAAATTTAGGCCATCATTTTATCTAGATTATTTATAAGTAACATAGAAGACATATATATATACATATATATATATATATGTATATATATATGAATTAAACTCTTATTTTGGACTTAAAATCAATAGTGATAGGAATTCATTCTAAGTAAATCATCATTTAATAATCCATAGCTCCAAGATTAGTCATTAAAAGATTTTTATGTGAAAGTTGAAGGGGATGATTACATTCAAAGTTCTCTTCCTCATTCAAGTTTGCCCACATGTTCCCATTTTATGCTAATTCTCTCCATCCCAATCATTGTCCTTACTTTGGCATGTGTGGAATCTAATGAACAAAATATCTGACAAAATAGAAACAGAGGCATGAATACATGGGATAGACAGACAACTGTCAGAGTGGAGGGGGAGAGGGATTGGTTGAAAGAAGATGAAGGGATTAGTCAAAGAACATATACAGTGTATATATATATATATATGTATATATATATATATATATATATAACCCGTATGTATACACAGACAACAATGTGATGATGACCAGAGGGAATGGGGTTGTGGGTGGGCAGGAACTAGGTGGAGTTGGACAAGGGGCTAAGGAATACAAACAATATAATAGTTAACAATAACAGTATAACAATAAAGTTTAAAAATAATAAATATGAAAATAAAATTATTCATAAGGTTTAGGACTAATCAGTACTGCAGTTCCATAAGTCAGACTAGGCTTTTCTCTCAGCCTTATTTACCTCTTCTATATGGCTAGGGTGCAAGACTCCTTTCCACCTCCAAGGTTTTTAAAATAATTTTTTAAAAGATATTTATCTTTTTTAAAATTAGATTTTATTGTTTTTATAGAGAAGGGTAGGGAGGGAGGAAGAAAGGGAAAGAAACATCAATGTATGGTTGCCTTTTACCTGTCTACAGCTAAGGACCTGGCTGGGGACCTGGCTTGCAACCTGGTTATGTGCCCTGGATGGGAATCGAACCAGTGACCTTTGAGTTTGCAGGTCAGCACCAATCCACTGAGCCACCAGCCAGGGCTCAAAATAATTTTTTGAATAATGAATCCTATTCCAACTATAGATTTTGGTAATTTTTTTCACTATTAGGGTCCTTAACATATTTTTAAATTTTAGTCTGGGCAATCATTTACAGGGAATAATTGTTTTTTCTTCCTATTTCCCTTTTCTTCTTTCACTATATAATCTTCAGTGAGAGAGACATAATGGTGGCTTAATTTAGAATCTGTTGGTCTGTTTTCCAATACGATTTAGTCCCATTCAGCACTTAAGTTTTATTTTTCAGTTATAGTGAGCATGACAGGTCTTATATCAAAGCTGAAAGCTTTTAATTCAAATTTTCATGAAAGAAGTCCAACTTCCAATCTGCAGTGGCAGCCTTAATCAGATTTATATGTACAGTGCATCACTTGGTCTTAGAAAACTTTATTTTGCATTTGATTCTAAATATTTATTTCTGATTGTTTCTTTTTAAAGGATGGCTGCTATTGTGACATACTTAGAACAGGATTTTTGAAATGTAACTCATTCTGTTATTTCATTTTGCTTTACAAATCCAATTATTTTTTTCTTATTTTAGGCACTTATGCTTTCTGATTTTGCTTAATAAATAGGCATTGAATTTTATTAACTTAAAAACTAAAATTTCTTAAATTGATAGTATGTCTAATACAATTGAAGACAAACACAGACATATAGTGTTAAAGATTTGTAATTCTAGAATACCCATTTTTAATTTAAAAAATGTATTAATATATTTATTAAAATTATGAAGAAAATCTTGAAAATAATGGGAATGTATAATCTCTATGCAATCATGTGAATTTAAAAAAAATAGAAAAAATGTTTACATGTTATTAACTTGGTTTTCTCTGGATAGTGAAATACATAATCGGTGCTATCTTTCTGCTTTTGTGCATTTTCAATTTTCCAGTGTGCCTACCATATATACGTATATGTCAAAAATATTTTAAATGACTTCTTTTAAAGATTTTATTTTTATTTCTAGAGAAAGGGGAAGGGAGAAAAACATCTATGTGAGAGAGAAACATCGATGCGCTGCCTCCCATAAGCACACTGACTGGGGAGTGAACAAGCAACTTTTCTCTGCGTGGAACGATGCACAACCAATTGAGCCATGCTGGTCAGGGCTTAAATGACATTTTTTAAAAGATTGCTATTTTTTTAAAAGATTTTATTTATTATTTTTAGAGAGAAGGGAAGGGAAAGAGGCAGAGAGGGAGAGACATCAGTGTATGGTTGCCTTTCGTCTGCCTCCAGCTATGGACCTGGCTGGAGACCTGGCTTGCAACCTCATTATGTGCACTGGCTGGGAATTGAACCAGCGACCTTTGGTTTCACAGGCAGGTACCTTATCCATTGTGCCACCAGTCATGGCCTAAATGACATTTTAAAATTTCATAGAACAGTGAGCAGAAAAGATAAAAATGTAACCTTCTATAATTGACATTATCATAAATCTACTCATTAAGATGTGATCAATTCAAGCAGTGATAATTATTCTTCAATCAGAAAAAAAACTGATTTTAGAAAAATAAGTTCTGACTAAAATCGATGTTAAAATAACCAATGTGTGCATACAACTTTTAAGTTTCTATTGTGTATTATTTCACATTCCATACATGTAAAGTGAACTTAATGATCCTTTTTTATTTTAAGATTTTATTTATTATTTTTAGAGAGAGGGGAAAGGAAAGAAGGAGAGAGAAAGAGAGACATTAATGTGTGGTTGCCTTTCACCTGCCTCCAGCTACAGACCTACCTGGCTGGAGACCTAGTTTGCAACCTGGTTGTGTCCTGGCTGAGGAATTGAACCAGCAACCTTCAGGTTCGCAGGCTGGCACCTTATCCACTGTGCTACCAGCCAGGGCTTGATATGAGTTTTTAATAAGCATTTTTACTAATGTGTTTGATGTTAAACATGAACAATACCATACTTTCAAAGTAAGTATTTATCAGGTTGTCTAAAAATATTTTAAGGCATGCTTTTTCAAAGTTTCACTACTTTTTAAAAATATTTTATTTTCAATTAAATATGCATTCATCATTTACCACTTAAAATTTTCATAATAAATTACAGACGTGAACTCACTTTGATGACTTGTTTTTACAAAGTAAAATGAATGATATTAAAAAATAATGAACTAATGTTACTTGGTGTAAAGAATGACAAATCAAAACACCTCTCTGATGACATTCAAGTTCTTCCACAGAAGAATGAGAAGATGATGAAGGAGTTATTTTGGAGCACAGAGATCACAGAGCTCTGAAAGGTTATGTAATGCTGGAATGGTGAAAAACATTCTTTCTTTATGAACTAATGGTTGGTGAATATCTGGCTTAAAATACATTGAGTCTACAGTGGTAGAATGGTTATTTTACTTTCATGAATTCTCACAGTTGAAATGTTTCATCTCTAATTTTCATGTATTATTTATACTGGGAATTACAGCCATGTTTAGATTACCAAATTTATTTTTAATTGATAGGAGATATAAACAACAGCTTTAATAAAATATCGACAGTTTCAGAGTCACTTGAATGCACAAGCAAGGCAATAGTGCCACCACTCTAACAAGGGAAATACGTGGAGAAGACACGTATGTTTGTTTGACAAACATAGATTCTGGAAAATGTTTGTAAATATTGAAGTTTTTAATGTTTAAACTTCATATTATATTAACAATTAATAAAAGGTTTATCTTTTCACCATGCTTATTAGATTAATACATATGAGAACTCAATGTGTACTTCAAAGCTGATGAAAATAGGTATAAATCTCATTATAAATAATAAGCAAGTTCTTTTTTTCTTATTCTATGAGCATCTGCATATTCTTCTTTATCTGCAGTGTCTTCATCCTCTTGCCAGAGGAATGAAGATATAATCCAAATAGAGAACCAAAATTATAAAGCAACTGAGAAATGTTTTATATGTGAAAAACTGAAGAAAGCTGGATATTTTAGAGGTAAAATAAGGATCATGAAGTATTAATGAGAGATCACACTGGGAAAAACAGAAAAAAAGCCAGTAAACTTTCTTTACTGTGTCCAGAAACAGAAAGACATTAGTTTATGTAGACAATTCTCTACTTTGAATATTTTTCCATTTGCATCCTCATTTAGAGCTTTGCAGATATCATCTTCTTTACATAATTTTACTTAACTTTTTCTTTCCTTGAAAAATAAGCTGCCTCAATGTGTGTAATGTTTTTAAATACAGTTATAAAACACATTGCATTTTTATAATTTGAATTCACTATGAAAATGAATCAGTGAGTTTTGTTTTGTTATTAGCTTAAGGCAAGTAGAGATTAAGTTCTCAACAAACATCCCTGGATGGTGTGATTGAGTTGATAAATGAACAAGATTAACCTCTATTCTATATATGAAATACATTAAATATTAGCATAAAAAGCTAATATTTTAAATGGATTTTTTATTGCTATAATGTTGGGTACAAGTTTTTATAATGTTTGTTCACTATATAGAAAAAATGTAAAAGGGATTAGAATGTTTGTACCTAGTTAATTAGATATGACAGTATATATCAAACTTAAAAACTTCTGCACAGTTAAAGAAACCATCATTAAAATAAAAAAGGAACCAACTGTATGGGAGAATATATTTGACAATAATACATGGAACAAGGGTTCGATATCCAAAATTTATAAAGAACTGATACAACTCAACACCAGGAAGACAAATAATCCATTTAAAAAATAGTCAACAGTGTGGGAGTCGGGCCTTGTCTGCGCAGAGGAGGGCAAAGGGGAAAAACTGAGACAATTGTAATAGAGTAACAATAAAAACAATTAAAGAATTTTTAAACATGGTAAAATAACCTGAATAGACACTTCTACAAAAAGAACATATAGAGGACCCATAGATACATGAAAGAAGGTTCTACATTGTTAGCCAGAAAATGCAAAGTTAAAACCCAATGAAATATCACCTCACACCTGTCACAATGGTTATCATGAATAAATCAGCAAACACCAAGTGCTGCTGAGGATGTGCAGAAAAGGGAACTGTAGTGCACTGTTGGTGGGAATGCAGACTGGAGCAGCCACTGTGCAAAACAGTATGAATTTTCCTCAAAAATTAAAAATAGAAGTGTTGGGTAGCAACTGGGAATAAGCAGCCAGAGAGGAAATAAAGCAGGGCCTTCACCATTACACTAACAAAGAATTTAGTACAGGAGGCTAGAAGCATAAGAAAGATGTTTCTTATCAATGAACTCAGCAGTCCTGAACTCGGTTTGGTAAGTTTGCCAGGTCTCCCAAGGATCACAAGCAAAAGCAAAAGCAATGCAGGAGACGCAGAGCCCTTGAGAGTGCGGAGAAAGGAGGATTGCATAGGCTTCTGTAACAATCTTACTAAGATTGCAGGATGTTCTGAACATCACAAGTGGGAATTGCAGAAGAGAAAGAGGGGAGCCTATGCTAGGAAAGGGGGCCTCTGTAACAATTACACTACGACAAGCAACCTTTATTAACTGAGAAAGAAAGCCTTTGTACGTTATTCCCAAAAGGAAGAAAAAGAGGAACCTAGAAACCAGCTGAGGTATAAAATCACTGAGCCTGAATAGTTGGGACACTTGGATTAGCTCAGTACCCATTTGTAGCCGTGGCTCAAGTGTACTTACTAACAACTTTATTTTCTTTATATCTGGGGCACTTGAACTAGTAGGGTGCCTGCTTGCGGCTTTGTGCTCCTGGGTGTGTTTCATAAATAAACTTGCTATCTCATTCCCACTCTATGTGTTTATCTCTTTTTGGAATTCATCTCTTGCAGCAAGACAAGAATCAAGGTGGAGAAGGAAAGCCTCCTTATTTGTGTGTGTCTCTCTCCGCCATCCATAAGAAAACTACATTTTGACCCAGTGATTCCACTGCTGGGAATATATCCTAAGAATCCTGAATCCCAATTCAAAAGAACCTATACTCCTCTATGTTCATAACAGCACTATTTAGAATAGCCAAGTGCTGGAAACAGCCAAAATGCCCATCAGAGGATGAATGGGTCAAATAACTGTGGCACATTTGCACAATGGGACACTATGCAGCAAAAAGAAAGAAATTGTTATCTTTTGCAACAGCAAGGTCGGAATTGGAGACTATTATTCTATCTGAAATAAGCCAGTCAGTAAAAAGCAAATACCATATGTTGTCACCTATAATAGGAATCTAATGTACAAAAATTAACTAACAAGCAAAATAGAACCAGAGACATGGAAACAAGGAAGAGATTGACAGTAGCCCGAGGGTAAGGAGGAGGTGCAAAATGGTGGAAGAAGGGGAGAGGACTGGTCAAGGAACATCTATGAATGATCCATGGACATTGAAAACTGTGTGAGGATTGACTGTGGGAGTCGGGGGTGGCTGGGCAGAGGAGGACAAAGAAGGGGAAACTGGGACAACTGTAATAGAATAGTAATAAAAATTAAATAGAAAAAAAAAGATGCTAAACTCTATGATTCACATCTTGTTATTGAACTGGGTTTAAAAAAAATTACCTGTATCATCCTTTTCCTTTCTTATCAAGAATACTAAGTTATATGTATTTGCACAACCTTTTTATTTTATCAAAAACTGTGAGGGATACCTAAATAATGCCCCAAAATATTGGAAGAGAAACATATATGCCTCATCTAATTCCAGTTGTAACATCAGTGCTTCACTTTTCACCTCAGCGCACTAAATGCACTGACCTGGGTCACTATCAGAATTTCAAGTGTTATCTTTACCACAAACAGGCTCATTTTCCAAATATTTTTGCCTTTAGAGTACCCTTCTTTCCAGTGTTGAAATCTTAATGTCACTTTGTTTGGTTTTAAAGGTATCTTGCAGAAATATAAAACGTTCTAATTCTTTGAAATCTTTCTTAAACAAATAAGCGGTATCTATTTAGAACATTGCTATTCCAGGGGTATTATTTTCATAATGCAGAAACAACTCATTTATTGAGTTTAAAAGTAAATGTTTATCATATAGATTGTTAATTTCTTTGTCTACGTTTTCTTTTGTTACACATATTTTGATTGATCTTTATTCTGTTTTTAGATGGTAAAATGCAATAAAAGGAAAGGTTAATAAAACTGTTTACTTGCTCAAGCAATGCAAAACATATTGCAATTAAAAATAAGGTTTTCTGCATTTTTTTTTTTTTCACATTTTATTCATTGTTTTTAGAAAGAAGGGCAGGGAGGGAAGAAAAAAAGGGAAAGAAACATCAATGCATGGTTGCCTTTCACCTGCCTCCAGACCTGGCTGGAAACCTGGCTTGCAACCTGGTTATGTGCCCTGACTAGGAATCGAACCAATGAACTTTGGGTTTGCAAGCTGGTACCTATCCACTGAGCTAAGCCAGCCAGGGCATTTTTTTGCATTTTAACAAAGGAGAAACACATGGTTTTTATTTGAAATTTACAGCAATTGTATAGAGTCAGAAAACTTAAAGAACTGGGAATTCCAATGCTTCAATAAGGATAAATGATTTGATACATTAGGAGAAATTGAAAGCAAACGCAGATTCAAGACTTCAGTCATAGTTCTCCTGGGCATCTTTACAGCTGTCAAAGATACATCGTGTATTTGATTGTGAACCTACATGATACATGTGAGAGGTGCCAAAGCACAGGATTACTGAGACATCTTTATAGCCTTCTACTCCTGTATCTAAAGCCAAACTCTGTAACCTGTTAAAGTAGATGAAAGCCATCAATCTATATATTTTCAATAAATAATGTAGACAACCTAGTAAAGAAATACTCCAGGGGACTTTTAAACTTTAAAGCATGTATTATAACTTGCTGTAAAATACATTTTATTCTAATCTTGGCCAAGGGTCTGTACCATGGCTTCAGGCACCTCAAAAGTAAGCATGGAAATTCCACAGACCAGCTGCAAGTTAACCCTATTTTTAGACAAAACTAAATTTATAAGTGATACACACAGCTCATGTTAGTAGTTCTTATAGTAGCATTATAAGAGAGCAGGCAGGAGTCTCAGAATTTGGGGGTGGGGGGTAGGACTCAGTGGGGCACAGTCATTTTCCTGAGAGATCACTGGTTTTCTAGTTATGCAAATAGCTATGGCCACTCCATGAACCAAGGAGATGAGAGGAACTGTGACCATACAATGGTGGCAGAGCGCTCACGTGCGTGGCCTGCACTAGATTCCTGTGGGTGGCATGACTGGTCACCATACACACGGTGTCACAGGCCCCAGTTAGGACTTAAACAAAAGGCAGCAGCCAAGATGGGCACCAGGCCATGTGGTGTGAAAGACCGCAGAGGGACCCCACCAGCCCACCATGAGGTTGGATATGTAAGGAAGTACCACACAGTTTTGGATTAAGAGCACGGAGAACACTGTGACATGGGCAGGACCTCCCCAACCAGAGCCAAATGGATGGGAGCTATTGGGAATGCTGTACTGTATCTGAAAAATACAGTGCCATGGACTTCTATTTTTCTAGAGGGAGGTGGTACCCCTGACTTTTCTGCCCTGAAACTGGCCTGGTTTGGCAGAAGAAGGCAGGACTATATATATGGGTATTTTAAAGGAAGTGGGAGTTAATGGCAGAATTCCACCATTAATTTAAATAAACAATTCCTTTCCTTTTCACTAAGCTCTGGTATTGGGAGTTATGCATTTTGGTGGCAGGCAACTGAACCCCTCATAACTGAACAGCCTGTGGATTCTGTGTCAGCATCAATGGAGTTGTTACTAGAGACCCTAAAGTAGTAATTTTTTAGAATAATGACCCTCCTTTGAAAATTGCCCTGGGAGGTATTTTAGTGAAAATTTTGCTGTGTGGGATATCTGCAATTATTTTGCCTTTGTTTTCTTCTAGGGCTTTTATGTTGTCACTGCTTATGTTTAAGTCCTTTGTCCATCTTGAGTTTATTCTGGTGTATGGTGTAAGTTGATGGTCTCACTTTATTTATTTTATTTTATTTTTTTGCATATCCCTGTCCAGTTCCCCCAAGACCACTTGTTGAAGAGGTTATTTTCACTCCATTTTATGCTCCTTCCCCTTTGTCAAATATTAATTGACCATAGAGACCTGGGTTTATTTCTACTAGGCTCTTTATTCTGTTCCATTGATCTATATGTCTATTCTTATGCCAGTACCAGACTTTTGATTATAGTGACTTTGAAATAAGTAAGGATGGACTGGGAAAAAAATCAACAGAACTTTGGGGGAGGTAGTAATATATCATATTTTGATTATAGTGAAGGTTATGGAGATATGTATATTTGTCAAAAAATTAAAACTGTACATATAAAATAGATGAAATGTACTCTCCATAAACTATACTTCAAAGATGATGATTTTAAAGTTGCTTTAAACCATGTCTTTATGTCACCTCAGAATTGAGAACCATGTCAATGTGTTTTCCCCAACAATGAAATCTAATAACCTAAATTTAATTCCAACTTTCTGTATATTCTGTAAATGAGTATAATGAATATGCTGTAAAATATTATATAATATTATTTTTATTTATATATTGGATATTAAAAGTACCCAGGTTATTATTTTAATTTTTATATATAGTATATACATATTATATATGAAGTCTGCTCAGAAAAAGTCCAACCATTGTTAATATAATGAGAATGGTTTTTCTGTTATCATGTAACTTGGCAGCCAAGAAGAACAGACTGGAATGAGCATGCATGAACAAAGAAGACTTCACTGTACTAGTCAGTGGGGGTGGTGGATACCATTGAATAAGTATGTGTACTGTATGGCACATTCAGAATGACTGAGTAAGTAGAGTATGAACCTGCATCAAATTCTGCATGAAGCTTGAACATTTCCTCCATGGAAATTATTCACATGATTCAGAAGGCTGCAGGTATAGGCAACCAGTAATTGGCAGTTTTATCACCACAATGGCCCTGCTCATGCATCATGTCTTATACAGTTTTTTGTGTGTGTGAGACTATAAATCACCCAGGTGACTCAATCCCTCTACAGCACAGATTTGGTACCCTGCAACATCTGGCTTTTCCCAAAACTAAAATCACCTTTCAAAGGGAAGAGATTTCAGGCCATCCATGAGATTCAGGGAAATAAAATAGGGTCACCTATGGTGATTGGGAGAACTGTGTGAAGTCCCAAGGTCTACTATGAAGGGGACTGAGTGCTATTGTCCTATGTACAATGTTTCTCATATGTTGTATCTTCTTCAATAAATGTCTTTATTTTTTAAAGATTTTATTTATTATTTTTAGAGAGAGGGGAAGGGAGAGAGGTGGAGAGGAGAGAGACATCAATGTATGGTTGCCTTTCCCCTGGTTGGAGGCCTGGCTTGCAACCTGGTTATGTGCCCTGGCTGAGAATCAAACCAGTGACCTTCAGATTCACAGGCCAGCACCTTATCCACTGTGTCACCAGCCAGGGCTTCTATTTTTTATATTACATGGCTGGATACCTTCTCAACAGAAGGTATCTGGAAGGTATTGGATCTGTTAGTGAGAGAACTTAATAGCAAAATTGTGTCTAGGTGCATAATAGTAAAATGGAAAATTGGGTTTTGTCAAAGAGAAGCTTCACTTTCCAAAGAAAAGATTGGACATGTTTTAGAATTTTATTTTTTGTTTTTTGTTTATTTGTTTGTTTCATTTTTGGCTAATAATGTGAAGAAATACCAATCAGAATAACAAAGCTTGCAACAGAGCATGGTATAACCATCATCTGAGTCAATGAAACAGTTGGAGAAAAGAACATTTGGGAGCTGTTCTTCCCTTAGTATTTTGCCCAGGGGTGAAGTTGGGTTAATATTTTAAAAATTTATCATCTCTTTAGTCTTATTGCAATATCAATTCATATAAGGAAACACAATAAAAAAAAAAGATTTAGAAACACAAATTACATCAGAATTAAAAATAAATATTAGTCAGTTTAATGACCAAGTAAATTTTGACAGATTATTTCCTGTAGCTACAATATAGATCTTAAAGATATGCTGTGGAGAGCAGGAGCGGAAGCTGTGTTTAGAGCAGGCGCAGTCTAGCAGTGACTCGGGGGAATGATACAGCCCTCAGCATGCACAGGACAGCATGGCAGATAAACATGTGTTCATCTGAAGTGTAACATCACCATCTCAGAGCATGTGCCTATCAAAGCTGATGCCTACAGCATATGCTATTGGGACTGAAGATAGCATCATGGGCTTATCCAAAGTAAGAAAACATGTTGATGAGAAATGTGCAAAATCAGCATGACATTACAACCAGATAAGCATAAATGAGAGGACTTGAAACCTGGAAAATGCATCTGCATCCAGAGAGCAAGTCACTTTGAGACTTCCTGCACAGTCGGCCCCTGGAGAGAAAGTGCTCCACCCTGCTTCTGCCACTCTGACTTTGCCTTGCAAGATGTTGACTTGCTATCTGGACTCCTGAAACTCACATTTGTTATTTCCTAATTTTCCTGAGTGATGTTATTACTGGTTGTTTCTGAGTGATTAGTATTATTGTTAGTATTATTGTTATGTTATTATGGATTTGAAGTGCATCTTTATTAATAAAAGGGAAGTAAATAACACAGTCACCTGTGTTGGCTCCCTGTTATTTTTGGTGACACTGTCACTTGTAGGATCTGTGTAGGTGGCTTGGTACTTTCAGTGACAGATGACCTGAGCAGTAATTAAAGGATGGCTTATAGGAAAGGCTATATCTTGAAGAATACATTCAAGCTATATGCAGACTCTCAAGTGAAATATCCTAAATTATTAATCTTAGAAAAAGGCAATTAAATTATGCTGCAAAGTAAACACTGCTTTTCAGGAAAACAAAAAGATAAACACAGTTGTAAAAAATAATTAACCAAGCCTGTGTAGACAGCACCATCTTATGTAGAATCTCAGAAATTAGGGTTTTATTGTATTTTTATTGTATAAATTGTTTGAGCCTCATTGCAATAAATGTGAAATCTCTGAGTGGCTACAATTTGTATTCTGGCTTGGTTAGTTATATAAATGGGAATGTGGAGTTTATGACAATCTTAATGATTTTGTCTGCTCTATTTTCTGTTTCACATAGTTATACAATAAAAAAAAATTAGTATTAATACTAATCCTTTCATCTATCTTACAGATTCAGGCCACTATTTCTAAACGAGTGGGGTCCCACTGCCCACCACCACCTCTTATGCAAAATTACAGAGGCAAATGTATGGTGATAAAGGAAGAGTCTTTATGGAAAAGCAGTCACTTAAGTCTATCAAGTCACAGTTTTAATCACTTAAACCTATCAAGTAAGGCTAAACTTTAACATATGGATCCTCCTATCAGGAATTAGATTCTGTAGGGTTGCTTATAAACTAAAACACCGTAATACACAAAAGCTACACAATTGTGAAAGAATGGCAGGCTTTTGCCTCAGAGCCTGTTCCATCTAGAACAGCTAAAGAATAAACCTGCCACCCTCTGCCAGGACAGTCCGATCCTAGGCTGTGCCAGAGTCCCTTCCCATCTAAAATAACATCCATTAGGAAATGCAGGCAACTGCTACACTGTCATCCAGGCCTCCTCAAGGAAGAAGAGCCAGACAGCCCAGGAGCCAAAGAGCCTGAGTCAGAGCCTAGGAGAACCAGCTCAGGAGCCAGCAAAGCTCCAGAGCCAAAAAGCCCGCCCTCCGTTTATTTCCATTGGCCTTGGAGGCATCAGCTTCTCAGCCAATCCCGTCCTAGCCTGCTTTCCATTGCCTCAGCAAAGTCCTCCTACAGCCCTTCCTACTTCTCCCCAGGGATTTTAATCAGATATCTCTGTAGTATCACCGCTGGTGATAAGAATGATAGATAGTATACATAGTGCTATTGACGTACCTTCAAGTCTAAGGAAGAAAGCTTCAGTCATCCATTCAAAACAGTTACTGAGTTTTATTCCAAGTAAGAATATACCTTTAGCTTTGTGTGGAAAATTGACAGGAAATGCTGTGCTAATCTCTATTATTATTCTGTGGTGTATGTGTATACACATACCTTTGTACACTTACACACAAACATATATATTTCTTAAAGCATTCTGTGGACATATATTGATACATGATTTTTTAGGCAAATAATTTAATGATACAGATCACTAGATTTTCTCGAAACACAGTATTTTAAGTTGCTATATTTTTGTTTGGAGTACAGGTCTGAAATGGTACAAATAATAGCCAAATACCGAACCATGAATTAAACAGAATAAAAAATAAATTTCTCTGACTTTCTTTCCTTACTGCCACACACTCTTACCTCAGGCTGTTTCTGTTCAAGATATTTAGTTAAACCTGATACATACATTTTATACCAGATAACTAACTGTTACTGTAATTAGATACTTTTTCCAAACTCCCCTTTTTTAAAACTAGGGGAAAAATAGATTTTCATAGAGATGTTTGTTTGATCAGAAAAATTATTTTAAAAAGTGAATACTACAAACTTGCCAGTGGTAATTAATTATTCCCTTTAAAGATATGGTGCTTCCTAAATGTCAAAAGATGTTTTTTTGTTTTTGTTTTTTTTTAAATATTTTATTTATTATTTTTAGAGAGAGGGGAAGAGAGAGAGGCAGAGTGGGAGAGAGACATCAATGCATTGTTGCCTTGCACTAGCTTACAGCTATGGACCTGGCAGGAGACGTGGCTTGCAACCTGGTTATGTGCTCTGGCTGGGAATCAAACCAGCAACCTTTGTGTTCGCAGGCTAGCACCTTATTCACTGTGCCACCATCCAGGACCTCAAAAGATGTTTTTAACACTTGCTCAGAATAGCTTTTCCTGTTTTATGTATTTTGAATACTGTTGAATATAAAACATGTAAAAAATATAAAGTCTTATAGATATATAGCTTTGGAGGGGGAGTTTTATTTCAGGTTTATTTAATAACACTATCTGTGCTTTTTAGTTTAATCTCAAAGACATGTGATTCATATACTCTAGGTGACAAAGCCTATACTACATTAATAGTTACAACATAAGATCAGTAAAAATCAGTAATAATAAACTATTTATATAAATATATACACATCTTTTTTGGGTAAGCTATATTACTTCTATTTGAAGGAGATGCATCATAGGAATCTTCATAAAGTAGTAAAGGAGCTTACAGTTGAACTGGATTCTGATAGGTATATATAAATGCAGCACGTGGAAAATAGGGGATCCCTTTTCTAATAGAGAAAACATGTAAGTAAATCTATGTGTAACCTATGATATCAGGTGGGAGACAGCACCACGGCATTTTTTTTTCACATATAATAAAATAGGAATATTTTAAACTTGTTCTGGATGTTTCTATAAAATGACTATATATCAAACATGTCATTAATTCAGAAAAATGATAAATCCTGAGACAGAAGATAAGAATTAAGGAATAAAATTGGAAACAATTTGAGGAAATAACTTTCTTTTCTCTGTAGGTCTAGACATTAACTGAGATAATTAGGACTAGCCTATGCCTGTGTTTAAGACAAAGATTATACAGAGAACAGTCTTTTGCCTCCTGTTGTGGAGGAGGACAAGGCACTGACAGGAGCTGGGCAAGGATTGCACCACTCAGCATACCATCTGCCTCACAATACTTGTTTAACTGAGGTAATGCTTATTAATAATGTTATATGTTTCAGGTGCACAACCTTATAATTTGATATCTGTGCACTCTATAGCATGCTTACCACCAAACGTCTACTTTCAATTTATCATATGTTTGGTTTTTTGTTTTGTTTTGTTTTTAATTTTGAAAGATTTTATTCATTATTTTTAGAAAGAGGGGAAGGAAGGGAGGAAGAAAGGGAGAGAAGTATCAATGTATGGTTGCTTCTCACTTGCCCCAGCTGGGGACCTGGCTGGAGACCTGACATGCAACCTGACTATGTGCTCTGGCTGGGAATTGAACCAATGACCCTTAGGTTCACAGGTGGGTGCTCAATCCACTGAGCCACACCAGCCAGGGCTATCATCATATATTTGATTCCCTTTACCCATTTCACCATCCCCTACCCTCTCTTGCCCTCTGGTAACCAACAATCTATTGTCCATATCTAAATGTTTGTGTTTTATTGTGTTTGCTTGGTTTATAGTCAACATGCCAGTGACATCATATGTTGTTTTTTCCATCTGACATTTAACATAACACTCTCAAGATTGATCCATGTTTTGCAAATGGCATTGTTTCATTATTTTATAGTTGAGTAGTATTCCACTGTATGTGTGTGCATGTGTGTGTGTATGTGTGTATCATACCTCCTTTATCAATTTATTCATCAGTGAACACTTAGATGGTTTCTGTATCTTGGCTGTTGTAAGTAATGTTGCAATAAACACAGGAGTGCATATATATTTTCATAATTTTCAGATAAATATTCAGAAGTGGAATTACTGAGTCATATGGTAGTTCAATTTTTAATTTTCTGAGAAACCATACTGTTTTTCATGGTGGCTGTACCAATTTACAATCCTGCTGACAGTAATGAGGGTTCCTTATTTCTGCATCTTCTCCAATGTTTGTTACTTCTTATCTTTTTGAAAATAATCATTTTAATGGGTGAAAAGATGATATTCATTGTGGTTTTGATTTCCATTGTTCTAATAATTAGTGATGTTGAACATTTTATATCTGTTGGCTATCTATATATTTTTCTTGGAAAATTTTTTTATCTTCATATCCCTTGCCAACTTTTTAATAGAGTAGATTTTGTTGTCATTGAGTTACTTATTATCAGGAGCATGAGAAGAGTCATGAGAGGATAAGGCAAGGAGGCAAAGTAACAAACAATCTGCTGAATCATTTTCTAAAATTGTGTTTCAGAAACAATGAACATGGAGCCAGAGGTGGTAGGGCTACCCAGGTTTGAGTTAGACAAAGGGACTAAATATTAGAAATTACATTAAATCAATGGTGAGTACTTAGGCTTTATGTAGATACATCATTTCATTTAACTAGCTGCTGTCAAACACAAGTTTTCTCCTTACTGATGAACTCATTTTAGGAAACAATTAAAATATACCTTTAAAAATAAGTGTAGGCCCTGGTTGGTGGCTCAGTAGATAGGTGCCAGCCTGCTAACCCAAAGTTGCTGGTTCGATTCCCAGTCAGGGCACATAACGGGGTTGTAAGCCAGGTCTCCAGCCAGGTCCGTACCTGGAGGCAGGTGAAAGGCAACCATACATTGATGTTTCACTTCTTTCTTCCTCCCTCCCTGCCCTTCCCTCTAAAAATAACAAACAAAATCTTTAAAAAATAAAGTGTAAAATTCTCCATTATAAATCTTCCCCAACCTTTTATACACCAAGAAGAACTATACATTTTAAAGGCATGAGTATGATAGAGAGGGCCCCATTATATTATTTGAATCACAGATATTATTTGTAGAACTTGTGTTTGCCTGAATATGTTTTAGGCAAAACAACCAATTCAGGAGTAAGTTTCTTTGGATAGCAAATAGGTTTTTACAGCTTTTTGTGTAAGGTTCTATCTCCAAATCTAATAATCATGCCATTTCAAAAAAATTATTTCTACTCCCAATATCCAACTTTTCTTCCCTCTAAGAAATAAGGATCTTATTGTATATCTGATATTACTTTCAGATATAGTAATATCTGAATATGTAGACTTGATTTGTATGTGTTTATTTTATCAATTTAAAAACATTATAGAACATCTATGATTCAGCATGGATCAATCTTTTTTGTGAAAATATTAAGATTTTCCCATTACTGCTGAATGCTGCTGTCTAATACTCACCACTATTTTTACAGCCCTATACATCTTGATGGGAAAGCATCAACGTTCAATACCCCAAAAGTCACAATTCAATCAGATCAATAAAACCAGGAAGGAATTAAACTATAACTGCTAGACCATAACTGTCAGATTAATTCACTTTTACTCTAATATTTCACGCATTGAATATTTTAAGAAGTGATTTTTCTTATAGATTGAATGTAGAAGACTGGGATAATAAAATTGTTTTATGAAAAGGGGAACATTTATTCTCAGGCATGCCCTGATTCTGATATTATATACTATTGAGGCTTTATGAAGTTTTCTTCTAAAATCCTCATTTCCATCTGGAACTTATTTTATAAGTTTCAGGTTTGAAGCTTCAGATATCTTTTTTTGCAAGAAATTATGTATATATATTTTGGTTCGTCCTGAAAGTATCAGCTGGGCAAACTCTTAAACTGTTTTAATTATATTGACATTGGCTCAACACTTTCGGAATTTTTATAATATTCTTTACAAAAGGCTTTTTTTCTGAGTAGATAGTAGATGATTCTGGGAGGTAGCATGTTAGTTTATAGCTAATGCTTGTCAGTCAGTGTTATCTGTTTATCCAGTTAATTGTGCCGCTTCTCTGGCCACCAACCTCACTGTTTACCTTAATCTGGTATCCTGGGCACTTGAGTGAACACTGAAAATTGAGCACAAACCATAGGTTATTGAATAACAAACAAGAGAGCATGCATCACTGACCACAGGAAAGAATATCGCTTTCACACAAGAAACGTAGTATACTTTAAAATCTGAATCAGGGAGCTGATGATTTAGAAAACTGCACAAAATCTTGTAATTTATTGTCCATAATAAAAGTACCATAGAAATTAAGTGCAGGGTGACTCATAAAAAGTTAGAAATTTACAGAAAAGGATCTATAAACACATAATTAGAATAAATGTACTTGAAAAAAATGCTTGGTATCAGTCCCAGGTGTAAAACAAAAGTACTTGTTTTTCCATACTTGTTCTTATAAACTTTTTAATAACTACACTGTTTTTTCACTTCTACCAGAACTTTATTTTAATAGAATTTAAAAATTAAAAATAAAGTTTGATGATATGAAAGACAAATATTTTAATGCCTATGTTTTAGAATTTGAGCATATTGTTTTTCATCACAATTTGACATTGTAAAAATAATTGTAAGATAGGAAATTGGTAGCAAGCAGCTTAGCCCTAGGTTATTTTCTTCACTATGAAGGAAAAAATAGATGCTTTTAGTAAATCCAGGTATTCAGTTCTTTTTGCCTTTCCTGAATATCAGAATTCTTTGAGATCTCTTTAAGTTCAGGTAATGTCTTCCCAAGGGTACATTTAAGGAAAAGAAAAGGGCATCACCCAATTCTAACATAATGACACTCCTCCATGAACTATCAGAGCTGCTAAAAATCCATGAGAGCTCTAGGCTGAGTGAGTGTGTGAGCCCCTTCAAGTCAAAAATTCAGCATACCTCTGGCAATTTTCAATAAACCAGTTAAATTATCAATTAAAAAAAAAAAAAAAAAAGACTAACAACTTAACTTACTGTCTCCTCTAAGGCCAGTCTAAAGAACTGAGATATTACAACTCTATTCTCTCATTCGCACAGCTCTCCTGGGGAACATAGACTGTGTTCTATCTGCTGCCCTCAATTTTTCCTACAGCATTGTCTGGCAGAGCAGCAGTGTTTGAAAGATGCTGGTTAAGTGAATGATAGAAAGAACTAATTAATAAATAATTGAATAAATGATGCTGTAATAGTTATCCACATGGAACCATAGAATTGCTTCTCACTTTATACTATCAACAGAACATTAATTATTGTTCTGTTTATTTATCTGTTATTTATTGTAGATAAATAAATGAATGTAAATTTAAAACAACCTATCAATATAGAAGAAAATATAGAACATATTTAAAACTATAACGAAATGAATTTCAAAAAAACACAAACTAAATAACAAAACTTTAAAATGGTTTCACAATAGATATTGGCATATATATAAAAGAGAATATATAGAATATATTTATGTTTATATGGGAGAAGAATTATATTTGTTTTTATACCTTAAGCACAGCAAGAATTGAATTTCACTAAAAATAGTTAAACAGTGAATTAAAAGTAATAGTCACATTTGTTTCTACCTTTTGTGATATCATGGTTGGAACTGGAAAACATTATGTTTAGTGAAATAAGCTAAGCAGCAAAAGACTAATACAGGAATGAACAAAACAGATGAGCAGAATGGAACAGAACCATGAAACAAGGAACAGACTGATGGTGACCAGAAGACTGGGGGAAGGGAAGAGTGGGGCTAAAAGGGAAAGAAGGGTTTACTTAAGGAGCTAGTGTGAATGGTCCATAGACCTGAACAATGAGGTGGGATTGACTGTGGGAAAGGGAATGGAGTGGGTGGGGTTTGGGAGAGCAATGGGGAAAAAATGACAATAATACAAAATAATAATAATAAAAAAGCCACATTTGTATGACAAGTAATTATGTATAAAAATACACAAATTAAAAGTAACTTGTGTCTATAAAAATGGTGAACAAACTGCTAATAATTCATTTACTTCTGCCACCATATTTATTCTTCAGGTAGAACCATAAAGGCAATAACACTTACCAGGTGACATACATAAAAAAAAGGGGGTAAAATTGCTACTTCTGAATTTTCAGGCTTCAATTGACAAATAATAGCTTTGGTGTCTTTTTAATTTTTCTTTTCCAAAAATTTTCTATATGTGGACAAATACAATAATATATTTATCCTATGTATATCCTATTAAGCTCTAAAAACTTTTTTAAATGAATAAGCAATTCTTATTAAGAAAATATGTGTACCTAATAAAATAGAAACATATTTTAATAAAATGCATTAGATAAGTTATAGAAATGCAAATTAAAAGGTATGATATACCACTTCATTGTCAAATAATTTTAAAACCTTATTATATAAATTGTTGGCCAACGTTCATTACACAGGTTTGTAGTGGGGACTAAATGTGTTGCGTTAAAAGAGAACATTTGAGGATTAGAAGTATTTTGAATCCCCAAATTATTATTTCTCTTTTTCAATGCAGCAAGTGGGAAATTATGTGTATGTAAGAAGTGGGTAATTGCACTTGTGATCTCTGATTACTAGAGCCAAAGATGAAGATGCTTCTTTAGTGAGCCCATATCTATAATGAAATCACTAATTGAAACTTCTGCATGCACTTCTTTTCCTCAAATATAAAACAAGTATTAAGAAGCCTCTACAATATTTAAAACAGCCAGAAAAAATCAATTAGGGCAGATACTAATATTTAAACAATTTTATTGCTATTGTTCTCACATTGTATGGTAAGGAAAATTTTCTTATCTTCTTTTCCAAAGCCTTTTATTTATTTAATACTCATTGGCATTATTTCCATTAAACATTCTTTTTACCAAGATTTTTAACAGTTTGTTTCCCCCCTAGGCAGTCATACCTACAACACACATTTCTCAAAAGCAGACCGTGAGATAAGAAATTGAATGCAGGTGGGTTTTATTCAGTCATTTTAGGAAGAACAAGTGACTATCAAGGAGAGTATGGTGGAAAGAGAAAATCAACAGTAAAGAATATACATTACTACTTAGTAGGTTACCACTGTGGACAACTGGAAATTAGGAAATTAATCCTGTAGAGAGCTCTGAGGAACCAGCAAATCTCACCTAAAGATTAACCAACCAAGGAATTAATTCTAAAGCAGCATTTTGGATTTCAGCCCCTGTTACTGATATACTCTAAGCCACTAGAGAACAATGTCTCTACGCATCTGTTTTCTGATTATCTGTGACTAGCTTTGATTTTGTAGTTTACAAATGTTGTTTATATTTGCTTTGAAGTCCATATCTCATGTATTTAATATGTTGACATGATTTTTTCTCCCTACCCAAATCAGTTTCAGTTTCTTAAAATTATAAACTATGCTTCTTAGTTTAGTAACAGCTAAGCACATGGAGCAACACCCCTTACAAAAGCAATTCCCAAAAGCCATGCATTATAGCAGTTGATCAGTTCAGCTAGAAGGTAACATACATAGGCACAAACTAGGTCTGTAGTGACTTTAAAAAAATATGAATTTGCTATGACAATAACCACTTATTTATTACATGAAAAGTGAATGTCGAAAACATCCTATCTTCTTATATTATTTGTACAATGCTTTGAACCTAAAATAGGTTCAAACCAAGTTCCCTTTAGTGAATTGTATATTTTTAACTTGGAACTCATTTTTCTAATGTTTCTAAATCACCTAGATAAACCATCTAAACTCATTTGATAAATATATACAATAATAAATTCAATAGATTATTCTGTATGGTTTTCAGTGTCTCATTTTACTTGTAAGGTAAACATAAATCTAGTCATTTAAAATAAAGCATCAGCCCTGGCTGGTAGCATAGTGGATAAGATGCAGGCCTGTGAACCCAAAGGTTGCAGGTTTGATTCCCCAGCTGGGCACATAACCAGGTTGCAAACCAGGTCTCCAATCAGGTCTGTGGCTGGAGGCAGGTGAAACGCAAACATACATTGAAATAAATAAGTAAAGTAAAGCATCAATAAAATTATACTTTCTCACTAATGTTTTCTTTAGCTGTGCAGAATCTTTTTAATTTGATGTAGCCCCATTTGTTCATTCCTTCCTTTATATCCCTTGCTCTAGGAGATATATCAATGAAAATATTGCTGCCTGGAATATCTGAAGTTTTATTGCCTATGTTTTCCTCTAGGACTTTCATGATGTTGTGACTTATATTTAAGTCTTTTATCTATCTTAAATTTATCTTGATGTATGGTGTAAGTTGATGGTTTAGTTTTATTTTTGTTTTTGCATGTACCAGTCCAGTTTTCCCAAAACCATTTATTGAAGAGGCTATTTTCATTCCATCTTATGCTTCTATATCCTTTTGTCAAATATTAATGGACTATAGCAACTTGGGTTTATTTCTGAACTTTCTATCCTGTTCCATTGACCTATGTGTTGGTTTTTATGCCAGTACCTGAAAAGGGAACCAACAGTATAGGAACATATTTGCCAATGATGCATCAGACAAGAGTTTGATCTCCAAAATATATAAAGAACTTGTACAGCTCAACACCAGGAAGACAAACAATTAAATTACAAAATGGGCAAAGGACCTGACTAGACCCTTCTTTGAGAAGGACACACTGTACAAAAGATCCACAGACATATGAAAGGATGCTCAACATCACTAGCCATCAGAGAGATGCAAATTAAAACCACAGTGATATATCACCTCACACCTGTCAGAATGGCCATTATTAACAAATCAACAAACAAGTGTTGACAAGAATGTGGAGAAAAGGGAACCCTAGTGTACTGTTGGTGAAAATGCAGACTGATATAGCCACTATAGAGAACATACTGAAATTTCCTCAAAAAATTAAAAATAGAGCTGCCTTTTGACCCAATGATCCCACTGCTGGGAATATATCCTAAGAATTATGAAACACCAGTTTAAAATAATTTATGGGCCCTGGCTGGTGGCTCAGTGGATAGATGTTGCCTGCAAACCCAAAGGTCTATGGTTCAATTCCTAGCCAGGGCACATAACCAGGTTGCAAGCCAGGTCTTCAGCCAGTTCTATAGCTGAAGGCTGGTGAAAGGCAACCACACATTGATGTTTCTCTCCCTCCCTCCCTTCCCCTCTCTCTAAAAATGATAAATAAAATATTTTAAAAGAAAAAAAAAAAGAATTTATGCACCCACATGTTCATAACAGTGCTGGAACCATAGTAGCCAAGTGCTGGAACCAGCTTAAGTTCCCATCCTAAATGAGAGGATCAAAAACCTGGTATATTTACACAATGGAATATTACACAGTAGAAAGAAATAAGGAACTCCTACCTTTAGAGACAGCATGGATGGAACCAAAGAATATTGTGCTAAGTGAAATAAGCCAGTCAATGAAAGACAAATACCATATGATTTCACCTATAAGTGGAACCTAATGAACAAAAACAAAGAAATGAACAAAATAGAACCAGTGACATGGAAATAAGAAACAAACTGACAGTAACCAGTGGGGAGGGGAGAGGGAGAAAACAGGGGAAAGAAGGTAAAGGGTTTAATCAAGGAACAAGATAAATGACCCATGAACATAGACAACTGAGTGGGGATTAACTGGGAGTGAGGGGTGGGATGGGCAGGGGAGAGCAAAGAGGACAAATTGGGATGTGTAATTGAAAAAGAAAGAAAGAAAAAAATGAGAGAAAGAAAATATAATATTTAAATATTATTTTAAGGTGGCAGTTCTTTGGCAAAGATGGCTAAATTACTAAAGAAAACAGGATATTTATGAAAAAATAGACTGAATCTTCTCAGTATACATTATTGCATTAAATGTGCAGAGAAGATATTAATTCATGCACTCAACCATATATCTAAAAGTATTACTGTGAAATATATAAAGCTATAAAAGTATTTCATAAAATAGGTGAACAAGAAAGTTATATGCAACCGTACACTTTATCTTTGAACAGCTGAATGAACAAAACATCAAATGACAGACAATACTTCTCAAATGAAGCACATATATTTTCCCACCCCAACATCCTATCCAGAAGTAACTTCTACTGACAACCTTCCAATCTCAAGGTATTCATCTCAATGCTGGAACAAAAATATATATAAATTTTAAAATTGACTATTATAGCTGTAGTTCCTAAGGCATTCATTGCAATTTTATCTATGCATTTGATTGTGTTTAGTACTTAAATTGTGGATGATCTCTATTTCCCATCTTTACACATAAAATTTTTAATCATAAATAAGACATCAAGATGAATAAGATCAAAGGAAAGTAGTTTAGAAACCCTACTTTTTAATTACAGGTTGGATCTAAATGCAAAAATCTCAGGGAAATAAAGAAGGGTATTAAGATATGGTTAATAGCTCAGTAAATATAAAGATGTGCAATGTAAAATACATAAAAATGATAAGGTCATTTCACAAAGGTTTTAACCAATCAGTCTCTTGTCACTGCTATGTGTCATTTATAGTGGTGTGTGGCCTTTGTCCTCATGGTCTAAGATGACTGCCATAACTCTATCTATAATATCTGTGCTCCAGTTTGAAAGCTGGATTAAGGGGTGAGAATTTGGGGTCTCTACTTCCAGGAGAATTCCCATAATGCTTAAAGACCTATAAGAAAAACTTACCTTTTTACAGTGATGATATAATTGATGGTTTACTTAATCTTTAAATTGACATCACTAATTCTACAAAGCTAAATGAACTTATTTGTTAACCAAAGAAATATCATTAGAAATTCATTTATCTCACACATTCATGAGTTAAAAATAAACCTAGGACTCTGGTGTACTACTTGTTGATACATTTTATTTAATTAAATGAGACTATGTTGAGTGTTTAGTATATAACATATTTGAAACAATTAATTAAGTCATTTTTATTCTAATTTCTTTTACAAAGAAAATGTTTTTTACACTGAATAGGAGAAAATAACATTAGCAATTGGAAATAGGTGGCAAAAATTATCTAAAAGATTGTCAGAGAGCCTTGTTTCTCTAACTTAATTGAGATAGTATCATCTTTTCAATATTAATGTTATCCCAGATACAGAAATAACTCAAAGATAAGTGTGTTGTCACTATTTTTAATCTATAAGACAGTGATTAAGGAAGGTATTAGAATATTGGTGTTGAGATTTTTGTATCAGTAAAATTTACACACTGAGATGGATAGACTTTGAAATTATATAGTGGTTTCAATCTTAGGAAATATTATAAAACATAATCACAGGGTGAGCCCAAGGGTCTCTTATAGAATTGGCAACCAATGAGCAAAAATGCAAAATGTAAAAAGTAGTAAAGGTTCAAAGATAGTATATATAGCATCTGAAGATCACCAACTAAATAGTATTATATTTCTGGATCTTAAAAAATAATGTGAACCTAACCTGAAAAATAAATGAGTGAGTGACATGAGATGTGTAAGGGAGATAAGATTGACTTATAGGCCAAAGTAATGATTGTATAAGTTATTTTGACTATAAAGAGAAACCATGAAATTTTTTGGAAAAGAAATAATAACATTAGTTCTGCCTTTTAAAAAGGACTTTGGTATGATGAAAGTATTAGAACAAATATATTTGTAAAGCAGAGAATTTATTAGAAAGATATTACATTAGTTCAAGTAAATAATGCAAGTGGTGATAACAATTTTGGAAGTGAGTGGTCAAATTGAAGAGATTCATTCTGTAGAAGAATCACAGGCCTTGTAATTGAATGCATTTGTGTGTGAAGGAGATGTCAATCACTTTTCTCAGTTTCAGCAACTGTCTTTCCACTGTAAGTCTTGCTATCATCCTTGTTGATTTTAATATCTACAAGGATAATTTATCCAAATATTTAATTCTAAAGAACATGACCTTATTTCCAATGAACTTCTTTGAATTTTAGCAAATAACTTTCAGTTACATCCTAGGCTTTGACATCCACTTCAAATTAATCAAAATGTAAAGCTACTTAGCTGCAGAGGTTCATTCTATGTGTTGCCAGTGTAAATGAGGCCTGTTCAGGGAGTCACTAAGAAAGCATTCCAGTGACCATGTATAGGAGGCTGAGGTTTCCTGATGAGGTTTATTGGGGTGGAAATAGACAGCTGCACCCAGGTTCCCGATGTCTCAGCTCTGTCCTCCCTGCTGTGAAAAAAATCCAGCCTTGTTTTCATCAAACCCAGAACAAAGAAATTCCATGCCATTGGCTCAGTCCAGTTTAGTTCCTATCCCCCCATCCAGGTAACATAGCCTGTGTTCGCAGCACATTCTGGCTGGTGCTGTTCCCAGGCCCAGCCGTGCGCTACAGGCCCCAGGCGAGAAAAAAGAGAGAGAGAGAAAGAGAGAGAGAGAAAGAGAGAGAGAGAGAGAGAAGGAAGGAGGGAGAGGGAGGGGGGAAGGGAGAGAAAGAAAGAGGGGGAGGGAGAGGGAGAGAGAGGGAGGGAGGGAGAGAGAGAGGGAAGGAGGGAGAGGTAAAGAGAGAGCTGCAGAATGCTTTTGCTGGCTTGGATTATATTAGTTCAGACTTGGCAAGGTCCAGCTACCCTTTCAAACTAACCAATCAGCTTCCCAATATTTTGTAGCTGATATGGGAATCCTCTTACTAATCAATCTCTTTCCTAGATCTTTCATGTTCTGGGTCCCTTAGCCAACTCTATATTTTTTCTCAGGCTAGGCTCACTATCTTAATTCCTACTGTGCTTCCCTCACAGAAGATGCACCTCTCCCTGGGCCAACTTTGCTTCCACTGGACATGTACCCAGCAGAAGAATTTCTCCTGCTGTTTTATCTTCCTTGATAATCCTGGCTAATGGCTGGAAATTATTCTTCATGCCTGCCTTGGGGATTTGCAGTGGTCCCCTGAAAAACCTATGAATGTTACAACATCCTAGTCAGACAGGCTGTGTTAGATGCAGCTCCGAATTTGATTCCCTTTGCTCCCTTCCATTATTAATATCTAGCTACCTATGCTAACTTATGCCAGCCACCTCTCACAGTTATCCTTCACATGAAATATTTTGGTTCATTGGCATACATACTTCTCTTTTATACATTAACTTCCATCTTCCATTGTTTATACTTAATTTATATGGTTCATCGTTTCAATAATTATTTATTTAACATCAAATGTCTCATACCACATTGTTAATTCCTTGCTCTTTCCTGGCATCCCGGTTATACCGAACTATTACTATTCATATTTTGTTTGGACTTTGATGTTTTGTAGGTCCTTGTGACTTTGTTAGCACTTCAAAACTGACCCTCTGTTTTAAGTAGACACTAACATTGTCTGCAAAACATTCCATCATACCTTAGTAAGCTTTTTAATTACCTCTAACACCTATTTTAGTATTTTTCCATGTTTCTTGAATCTCCTACACCATACGTCCTTCCAACATGTTAACAACAAACTTTGCAAAAGAAATAGATATGAAATTAAAACTCGTGACTTCTGGTCTCCGATCAAGTATCTAAGAAACTGAGAAATTCTCACTTTCTCCAACCACAAAAAAAAAAAAAAAGAACTTGAAAAAATCAACAATTTTGCTCAAAACCATAAGAAAGTGAGGTCACAAGGCAAAGGTCCATCCCCAAACTTAGAGATGCACAGCAGCATATATGGAGAATCACAACTTCCCAGAGAGAGGTGCTTGAGCAGGAGCCTACACAAACTTTAATTGAAAAATTGCTAAAATTTCAGTATGGACAAATCTGACGAAGTTCCAGCGATGGGCCAGTTATAAGAGATTCCTAGATCTTTGTTAAATTTTTCCTCTAAGTCCTCTACAAGAGTGCCAACCTTTTTGACACCATGGACCAGTTTTGTGGAAGACAATTTTCCCATGAGCCAGGGCGGGGGTGATTTTGGGATGATTCACAGGCATTACATTCAAGCTCACCTGTTGTGCAGCCTAACAGGCCCCAACCTATACCAGTCCACAGCCTGGAGGTTGGTTGGGGACCCCTGCACAAGGTTCATGCAGTGAATAGCCAAGAAAAATCCTCTATATTTTGGAAAAGGGAGAAGAAAAGTAACCATTTTGAAATATGCCAGCATATTCTGTTCTTCATAGCAAGCCTTACTTTTAAGAGAAATTATTTAACTAGGTCCTAACCTTTTGTGGTTATGTCAGAGACCAAACAATCTGGGGGAAGAGAAATACCAAATTCCAGCCCAACTCTAGCCATCTTACCCAACCTAAAAATAGACATTTGAGAAACATTTGTGAATGTGAATTCACCACCCAGGGTTGTTGATTTAAGAAAAGAAAGAAATACAATTTTAAAAACAGACATAATTATAGGATATAAGATTTTAGAATGCTTCTCATCCCCTCCTTGCTAACTTACCATCATACCACTAAAGGTCTGAGTACCAGGCTTACTTTTACCCAGTACTTCATACTTTATTTTCAACTATAACAATGACAAAAACCTACAAGGCATACTAAAAATCACAGTATGATGAGACAAATCAAGTATTTAGACTCAGACTCATAAAAATCAGAAATGTTTCAACTATTAAATCAGTAATTAAAATAAAACCCAAATCTATCATTAATATGCTAAGGATATAATGGGTGAAATAAACAAAATACAAGAACAAATAAGCAATGTAAACAAGAAGATAGAATTCTAAGAATGAATCAACAAGAAATACTAGTGTTCACTTTGGTAGCACTTACTGGAACAATACAGAGAAAATTAGCATGGCCCCTGAGCAAGGATAACATGCAAATTCATGAAGCACTCTGTATTAAAATAAAGGAAAAAGGAAGGAAGGAAGGAAGGAATGCTAGATGTCAAATCCATTGTAACAAAAATAAAAATTACTTTGATGGGCTCATTATTAGACTGAATATGTCTGAGGGAAGACTCTTTATACTTAAGGATATGTAAACAGGAACTTCCAAAATGGAGTCAAAGAAGAAAAAAGAATAAAACATGTATAATAAAATATCCATGAACTATACATAGGACTATTATAAAAGGTGTGATATACATATGTGTAATGAAACTAGCAGAAGAAGAAGAGAGAAAATAAAAGAAGAAATAAGCATAATCATAGTTGAGTTTTCACCCAAATTAGTTTCAGACATCAAACCACTATCTAGGCATCTCATAGAATACCAAGCAGGTTAAATGCACACATACACCAAAACAAAACAAAACAAAATACCCTATATTTTGTCACACCATTTTAAAATCAAAATAAGGAAACGAATCTTGAAAAACAACTAGAGGAAAAACACACTTTAGTAATGGAGGAACAAAGATAAGAATTTCATTTGACAACTTCTCATCAGAAACTATATAAGCAAGAAGATAATAGAATAAAATGTTCATAGAATTGAGAAAAAATAACCACCAACCAAAAATGTTATACTTTGTATGATTATCCTTCAAAAGTAAAAGAAATAAAGCTTTTCTCATGTAAAAACCATTTGAGGAAATTTGCTGCCAATAGACATGATATGCAAGCTATGTTAAATGAGGAAAAATAATATGCATCAGAAACTCAGATTTACATGAAATAGAGAAGAGCACTGAAGAGGATATATAAGTGGTGACCCTCTCAAAACAATTTATTTATTAAAAATTGTGCCCTTGTTGTTATATATTTAAACTTCAGTCACCTTCAAAGAACTCTCCATTTGATTCAATACACTTAGAGGCTTTTTTACACTACTTGAAATAATTTATGAACTTGTCAATTTCGATGCCTTTTAATGCATCTATTATTTTTGTTTGTTTGACCTCTTCCCCATCAGCAAAACATTTCCCTTTGGGGATCTTTTTCATCTAGGGAAGCAAAAAAGGTAACTTTGGGTGAGATTAAGTGACTAAGGAAGGGGAGCACCAGGGCTATGCCATTTTTGGTCAAAAGCTGCTGAACAATCAGCACAGTACAGGAAGGTGTACTTGTAAATCACCCATCATGAAATAGGCAAATGTGTTGAAAGGGTCTTCAAAAAAGTCCACAGAAGCCAACTGCAGCCTCTCACAACACCAGCAAGTACACTGAAACAGATGGGCTCCTAGAACACTCACCTAATGGGGGAAGCCTGTACTACAAGGGGTCCACCTTCCAAAAGATAATTCTGGGTTCTTTTGTTTCCCTCAATGTATTTGAAAGCAAAATAAAAAGTATTTTCCTTATTCTTAATTTATCTAACAACATTTTTATAATAATAAGTATATACTTATTTATGCATACTTACATATCTATAATGTATACTTATGTATGCATATGTATAATGGAAAAATGATAGCAATTATAAAAGAAACAGGGGAAGGTATAATTATTTTCTTATCAGATAGTTGAGCTACTTGTAAAGCAGTTTATGAAAGTATATTAATTAGAAAATGTATATTTGAATCTCCAGAACACTCAAAAATTTAAAAATGGAAATATAATTAATACTCCAAGAAAGGAAAGATTAATCTTATAAAAATAACAGTTAAAAACACAAAGGGCAGAAAAAAGAGCAGAAGACAAAGAAGAGAAAGAATAAATAAAAACCAAAGGCAAGGAATAGAAAACAAAAATAAATATAGTAGAAATTAGTTCCAGCATACTAATAATCCCTTAACATGTAAATGATCTAATGCCCTAATCAAAACAGAGATAGGAGTGGATCAAAACACAATACCTCTTCGTACGTTGTCTAACAGAAATCCAATTTAAAAATAAAGATATATGTAAAAGTAAATGTATGACTAAAGTTATATCATGTGCATATTAATTGAAAAAAAAGAGCACTATATTAATTTTAAGTAGAACAGAATGCAGAGCTAAATACATGACAGATAAAGAGTGCGCATTATATGATAAGATCTGTCAGAGAAAGTCCAGCCATTGTTAATATAATGAGAACATTTCCACAACATTACTGTAACCTGGCAGCCAAGGAGAGTGGACTGGAATGCACATTGATGAACAATGATAACTTCACTATACTAATCAGTGGGAGCAGTAGGTGCCATTGAGTGAACATGTGTACTGTGTGGCCATCACATTCTAAGTAACTGAGCAAGCAGAGCAATGAATCTGCTTCAAATTTTTCATTAAGCTTGATCATTCCTTTTTGGAAATTATTTAGATGATTCAGAAGGCTGTAGCTATGGGCAACTAACTGGAGACTGGCAACTGCATCAGGATGATGTGCCCATTCATGTATCACGCCTCATGCATTTTGGCAGAACATCAAATCACTGAAGTGATTCAGCCCCTCTATACCCCTTATTTGGCACCCTGTGATAAAAAATAAAATCACTTTTGAAAGGGAAGAGATTTTAAGCCATCAATGAGGTTCAGGAAAATATTATGGGGCAGCTGATGGCAGTTGGGAAAACTGTGTGAGGTTCCAGGGTGCCTACCTGGAAATGGACTAAGGTGTCATTTTCCTATGTACAATGTTTCTTGTATCTTGTATCTTCTTCAATAAATGTCTCTTTTTCATATTACATGGCTGGATGCCTCTGACCAGACTTGGTATAATGATAAAGGGTTTTATTCTCAAGAGGACATAAGAATTCTTAATGTGTATGTGCCTAATACCACATCAAAATACATGAGGCAGAAACTAGCATAGCTGCAAAAATAATTATATTAACCCACTCTATCAAAAATGGACAAATTTAGCAGGCAAAAGAAAAAACTTTGAACTCAAATACACAATCAATTAACTGGACTAATTGACATTTATGGCATACTTCACCCAACAATAGAAGAATACACATTCTTCTCAAGCGCACATGGAAATTTACCAGTACAAACCTAATTCTGGACCAACAAAACCACCACAATAAATTTAAAAGTAAAGAAATTGTACATCTGTTCTCAGTTCACTATATGTAAAATGCAAAAAAATAAAAAAACAAAAAACAAAGATAGCTGGAAAAAAACAAAAATAACTGGAGATAAAATACAGGTACATGTCAAAATAATATGTGGGTCAAATTAAAAAATCTCAAGTTAAAATATTTTAACTAAATAATAAAAACACAATTTATTAAAATTTGTAGGAAGCAGAAAACTCTAATTTTCACCTTAACAATACAGAGAAGAGCAAATTAAGTTTATTCCAAATAAGAAGAAATGAAATAATAAATATTAAACTCAAAATAAGTTAAATCAAAAATGAGAAATCAAAAGAGAAAATCAACAAATTTTGTACATTTAAAAGATGGATAAAATCTATAAGCCTCTCACCATGATAATTAACAAAATGATAGAGAAGACTCAAATTACAGATATGAAAAATAAAGAGGCGACATCATTACAGATCCATGGAAACTTAAAAAATAATTAATAATATGAACAATTCTATGCCCCTATAATTGATAACTTAGAGGTAATGGACCAATTACTTGAAAGATACAGTCTATTAAAACTCGCAAAAGAAAAACCTGACAATTTATATAGTGATGTAACTATTAAAGAAATTAACAGTTATTTTCATAAGCAAAAAGTACCAGGCACAGATGGATTCATCTGCAAATTCCACCAAACATTAAAGAAGAAATTATACTATTTCTCTATAATCACTTCCAGAATATATATAGAAGTAGAAAAAATAATTACTAATTCACTTGGGAGGACAGTTTACCTTAATTATAAATCATGCAAAAACATTACCATAAAACTATAGACCAGTAACTTACATAAACATAGGTAAAAAATACTAAAAATTATTAGTAAACTGAAATCTAATAATGTCTAAAAAGAAGTATATACTACAACAACCAAGTAGAATTTATCCCAGGTATGCATGGCAATTTCAACGTAAACAATTAATTAATTAATTAATTTTTATTGTATTTTTCCCATTATCATTTATCCTTCTTCTACAACACCCCTTGCAATCACCACACTGTTATCCAGGCCCATGAATAATTTTTCCTTTTTGCTTGATCTCTCCACCCCCAATTCTACACTTGAGCTGTCAGTCTGCTATCTATGAGTCTATTTCTATTTTGCTTGTTAGATCATTTAATTTATTATATAAACAGGCTTAAGGACAATTATATGACTATATTAAAAGACACATAAAAATATTTGAATAAATTCAAAACACATCCCTATACAGTTTTATCTATATTCTCTGTAAATTAACTTTTCAATCATTTTTTAAAATATTTTCTGCTTTCATCTTATCACCTCTTGACCCAATCTAAAGCTCACTCAGTCTGACTCTGAGTGTTGAAAAGTCTTTAAGGAAGTACACATATCTATGGTCTGAAATACCAGGGTTAACTTCAAGTCTAAAATAATTTTAAGGTGTCTCTGTAGTGCAATGGATAGCACATTGGACTTCTAAAATAATTTTAACTTTAACACTATTTATCATTCCTTTCCTTTTCTTTATTTTTAAATCCTCACCTAAGAACAAGCTTATTGATTTGAGAAGGAGAGAGAAGGAAAGAGGGAAAGAGAGAGAGGGAAATATTATTTGGTTGCCTCTGTGACCAGGGACCAAACCTACAACCTATGTATGTGCCCCGAATAGTAATCTAATCCACAACCTTTTGGTGTCTGGGATAATGCTCAACCAACTGAGCCACCAGGCCAGACTATATTTACTTTTCCTTCACTTACATTCCTTTTGGCCAATCTTTTATTAACACTTTCATATTTTCTCCTATGTTTCAAGCTTTATACTCCTTGACTGAATTATTTTACTTAGTGTAATACTCTTTAGATCCATTCATGCTATCCCAAATGATAAGATTTCATTAATTTATATGGCTGAGTAATATTCCATATATATATATATATATATATATATATATATATATATACACATACATACATACATACACATATGTGTGTGTGTGTGTGTGTGTGTCCCACAACTTTTTTTTTTAATTTTTTTATGGACCTGGCTGGAGATCTGGCTTGCAACCTGCTTATGTGCCCTGACTGGGAATTGAACCAGCGACCTTCGGGTTTGTAGGCTAGCGTCTGTCCACTGAGCCACCAGCCAGAGCCCCACAACTTACAATTAGTGTAAAAAGAATTTTGCAATTAACCTAGTACTGTTTCTTAAAAATTATTTAAGAAAATAATTTTTGTCCTTGTCTGATTGGCTTATTTTCTCCACCCACATTGTCTTCCTGTGTTTCCTTTTCCTTCAGAGCCTGCTTGCATTGTTCCTCTTCCATTCCTAAATGCGTGCTGGGAGAGAATTTCCTATGGACTGAAAGTTTATTAGAGATGATCATGTACTTGCATGGAACCCTATGTACCAGTTGTTACTTGTAAATGTGTGTGGTTATAAAATAAATTATCTATTAAACCACAGCTGTGAGCTGCTTAATGATGGACTAAGTTCTGAGAAATTCATCATTAGGCAATCTTCTCATTTTGCAAACATAGAGTGTATATTCACACTTTGCTTAACAATGGGATTACACTGAGAATTTGTCATTGTGAAAACATCATAGAGTGTGCACTTATACAAACCTATAGTAAACCCACTTCTACTAGCATGTTACTATACTAAATACTGTAAGAAATTATAACACATGGTAAGTACTTGTGTATCTAAATACTTAAACATAAGGAGCAACAGTAAAAGTATGGCATAAAAGATACAGATGGTGCACGTCTATAGGGGCACTTACCATGAATGAAGTTGGTGGGACAAGGAATTGCTCTGTGTGAGTCAACACATGAGTGGTGAGTGAATGTGAACACCTAGAACATGTCTATGCACTGCTGAAGACTTTGCAAACACTGCCCCACAGCCCTCCTCCTGCTTCCTTCCTTCCAACATAGAAATAGAACATTAAAGCTATTAAGGCTGCTCCACAACAGGGGATGTGACCTGGATTCATTGGAAATCTTGAGGATAAACTGGCTGGATAAGGTGTAGATCACCATTATAGCGACTGTCGGAGGTAGTGAAAGGTGGCTGAAGGATGGGTAGGAATAAGACATCAAGATGGAGAGATAAAGGAACATGGGCAATTGTCATAGCAATGTGGTTTTGAATATTGCATGTTGGAGCAGTGGTCAAAGAACTTTGTGGGAGAGAGAGAAAGAGAGAGAGAGAGAAAGAGAGAGAGAGAGAGGGAGGGAGAGAGAGAGATGACTTAGGACTTCTTTTTAGTTCCTTTGACCTTATGTGGCACTAAGGGCTCTTTTTGGAATTTGATTAAAAAAATAAAACTTACCTATGCTTTACATCATGATAACGTAAAAATAATTCCAAAGTACAGAGACAGACTGGCTCCACACTACCACAAAAAAGTATTGATTAAAGTGTCAGTGGCACTTAATAGTTGTTAAAGCAAGTCCTGCAGACCTTGTATAGGATCTTATGTTCTTAACCAGAAATGTACAGCAGTGTACTCTAATGAATATCGTGCTAGATCGGGAGGCTTGTAGCATCCTCTGAATTGTAGCACTGGGGGATTGCATCATGTCTATGGCTGATTAAATGGAATGTAATCTGTCCACTCCAAATTGAGGCGTTGTGAGTGAAAAAGAATATATTGTTAAGCCTTGCAAATATTGTTTCTATCAAAGAAAAAATCCTCCTTCTATTTCTTACAAGAAATTTAAATCCATTCTAACCTAGCTTTGTGCCATGGCACAAATGAGGTTTATCCAAGGTGTGATTATTGCTAATTGAAAATCCATTATAATCTTATAGAACCATTGCTGTATAGGTGGTCCATCACGGGCTGGAAAGTCTTTATGCAGAGGATTACGATGTAAGATCCTTGAGTACAATGTCCAAGAATACTTTAAACATGACTGTAATTCATATTTTATGATCCATAAATATTTCTGAAATAAATGAGGAAAAGCCACAAATGCACACACAGAACCAAAGGATCAGGACATAACTGGACCTTGAACACTACAACATTTTTAAAGTGAAGTGTCCTTGTGCAGGAAGATCCAACACAGACACCCATAACCCTATGTGGCCAGGTTTCACGGTCCCCAGTTAAAACTTACCTTACCAGTGCTTACATATACATGTTCACCCTAACTCTTTAGAAACCCTTAGCCTAGGCCAGCATGCAAGATAGATATGAGGCATCACTAAGTTTCCTATCTTCTCCACTGGTGCCTTCTCAACCAGTAAACCTTTCTTTACTCCAAACTCTGATGTTTTGAGTTTTGGCCTTTCAAAGACAAACTAGAGTTTGGTAACAACATAAGGTTAATGATTTAGTGAGTCACTAAATGTTCACCAGAATCAAAATGTCACCATTGTCAGGTATTAAATTATAAAACTGATATAAAAAAGATAGAGGATTAAAAAAATAAAACAGAGCTTCTTCTGATTAAAATATGTACTCTTTATAGTAGGCATATGGAAAGCAGTCTTTCTTACTTATCTGACTAGTAGTTCTAGAGTAAAGAATCTAAGTCAGTTAGAAGCATAGACTCTGGCTACTTCTCTGGCCTTACTAAAGTTGCAGCAGCTAAATTCATCTATTTATGAGCTTGGCCCTATGGGGCCGACCTCCTAGGAGGCACGTAGTGAGGAAAGTAATTTATCACTTACTACATCTAGTCACCGTGGAATATTGACTTACTCATTATCACTCCATGCTAGTCATCCATTCGCCCAAATGGACACATTTGTTATAGTGCCTATGGGGAAAACAACAATTTTGCCAGGGAATGTTGAAATTTCTCAAATCCTTAATTACACTTAAAACAAGTTACAGATATTAATCTATGTCACAATTTTCTTCTTTCAATCTTCTATGAAATAGTGCTTTCCCTGGGAAGATAGCCTTTTCCTCTATGAGTATAAACAAAATGCATTATTATATTTGATAACTAAAACAGATCATGGTCTACTTGTAAGACCAGGTAAGAACAGGGCCTAGAAATGTGGTCTTGTTCACTTCTTTCCATTGCTCTAATTATTTTATGTATATTTTAATCTAATTATAATTACATAATTATGTATATCATTTAAATTATTTGTTAACAGTAGGACAAGAATAAACACAAATTAAGGAATGAAATTAGTGGTTAAAATACTTGATTGTCCTTATTTATTGATTGATGTTGTAGATAATGATAATATACATAAAAATTAATTTTTTAATTATTCAAAAAATGGTAAGAGTATCTGCTTTTCTGCTTTCCTCAATAGAGTGAATTTTGGCCTCTTTTGGTTTTTAAGTTCCTTGAGAGGATGGATAGTGGAATATAGCTGACAGAAAAACCAGAAACACAAAGTTTTTGCTAGCCTCACAGCCATTTCAGGATTATCCCTTATTTCTCAAATCTTAGAGCCTTCAATGTTATTTATGAAGGCTTCCAAACATGGATGATTCTATTCAATCATAGAACAAACTCAAATCTTGATGATATTGGGTTGAGAAGAGAGGTTAGGTCCAGTGAAATCCTTTGGAACTAGTTGAACATGCGGGAAAACATCCCCTTTTCCCAAGGTGCACTTTGTTTCTGCACTAGATAGATGATAACCAGACACTGTCCACCCCTTTCATTTGTCACCAAGGTAAAGACATTTAAGATAATCTTGGTTACATATTTATTTAGTCACAAAAGGACAAGAAATAAACCTATATTCTACCATCACCACTGAGCTGACCAAAAAGAAATATTTCAAGTGTTTGGTGAAACTTGGTGAAAAGTTGAAGCTCAGGGATTTGTTATCAGGCAGATGCACTTCTCTGGCAGGATGTTGCTCAACTGTATAGAGATGACAGAGACTGAAAATATTGCAAAAAGCATATTTCCTCTCCACTTCCTCCCTTGACCAGTCACTCAGCAGAGGAGGGTATGAAAAATGTATTAAATCTTAAAGCTTCATGCAATATATGTACTATAATGTTTTATGTATTATAATTAAAACACTCAGTAAGAACACTGTTATTGTCCACTGCTAGTTTGAAGTCTACCTAGAGTAGTAAGAGAATACATAAATAGAGATGTGTAAATGGTGGAAATAAATAAAATATAGTACTTTTAACTAGTAGAATAAGTCCCCAATCTTTCCCCTAGTGTAGACACTGAACCCTACTGCCCAATAGTGGTTGGGATGTAATTATGGAGAGGTTAGGTCCTGAAGGTGGGTCTTCATGATGGGATCAATGCCCTTACAGGAAGGAAAGAGACAAGAGGGCCCTCCCTCCCTCTCCCTCCCTCTCCCTCCCTCCGTCTCCCTCCCTCTCCCTCCCTCTCCCCCTCCCATCTTCTCCCCCCCACCCCCACCGTCATCTCTCCATCTCTCTTTCTTTCTCCAGCAGCAAGCAAGGAGTAAAGACATATGAGCACACAGGAGAAGGTGGGTCTCACTAGACACTGAATCTAGAATCTACCAGCACTTTGCTGATATACTTTCCAACCTCCAGAACTGTGAAAAATTAATTACTACTGTTTATATCACACAGCCTATGATAATTTTGTTTTAGTTACCTTAACTGTTGAAAGAAAATGGACTTCGAAATAATTAGCATGGAGTTTTTGGTTTGTTCTATAACTTCCTACTTTCCTAGATTTTAATATCTTATTTATCTGCAATGTTTGATATTATCTTATATACAGGAAGTTTTCAGTTAGTTATATTGTGAGGGGAAGTGGTGCAGTGGCATTAAAATAAACTTTGAGGCATATATTGAATCATAATTGAAGTAAAAGGACACAAAGGTAATTACTGTAATGTACATTGAAATATGGGTTATGAATAGTTACAGATCAGAATTGAAATATTAACTGTGAATATATCTGAATTCATTGAATAGATTATAAAATATAGGAAAATGATTAGAACTAAGAACCAGAATTCTAGCTGGTGGCTACCATTTGTTTGTTTGTTTGTTTGAACTGTCCCTTGATATTTTTTAAAGATATAAACAAACCATCAAAATACAGTTATAGTTCCTTGGTGGTTAAGGTATGAAGCACATTTTAGTTTCTATTTATGTTCTTCCATGTTAAAAAATCTAAAATGTGCATATATTTCATATTATATTATATTTTTTATAAAGATTTTATTCATTATTTTCAGAGAGAAGGGCTGGAAGGGAGGGAGAAAGGGAGAGAAACATCAATGTATGGTTGCCTTTCGCCTGCCTCCAGCCACAGACCTGGCTGGTGAACTGGCTTGCAACCTGATATGTGCCCTGGCTAGGAAATCACACCAGTGACCCTTGAGTTTGCAGGCTGGTGCCAATCCATTGAGCCACATCAGACAGTTCAGTTTTTAGTCTGGTCACATATCTGGATTTTCTGCTTTTAACATCAGCTTTTGCCCTACACCTAAAGTAATGGAACAGCATGGTTTTTCTTGCTAGATTTCTATTTCATGGTTAAAACTAAATTTTATTAAAGTGATGGTAATTAGTTTTTGTTTTGTTACATTTGTTTTTTAATCCTGTTGTAGATATCCTACAAGAGTGTGATGCTAACCTATTTCAAAAGAGTATAATTGAATTCTTTCAAACTATACATCCACCCATACAAAATCCCATCTCAGTAAAGAAAGTAAACACAGTTGTCAAAAGTAAACTTATTTCCAGGTGAAGAAAATTAATATGTATATGAGATCAATCCAGAAGGTATCTAGTCATGCCATATGAAAAATAGAGACATTTGCTGAAGAAGATACAAGACACAAGAAACATTGTACATAAGACAATACTTCCTCAGTCCCCTTCAAAGTAGGCACCTTGGGACCTCACACAGTTCTCTCAATAGCCATCAACTGCCCCATAATATTTTCCTGAATCTTCTTGACAGTCTGAAATCTCTTCCCTTTCAGAAGTGATTTTAGTTTTGGAAAAATCCAGAAGTTGCAGGGTCCAAATCTGGACTTCAAGGGAGTTGAGGCACCTGGTTGATTTAATGTTTTGCCAAAAACTCTGCATAAAACATATGTATGAGTGGGCATGTTGCAGTAATGAAGCTGCCAATCCCCAGTTGCCGACAGCTATGGCCTTCTGAATCATCCAAACAGCTTCCAGTGAGGAATGTTCAAGCTTAATGCAAAATTTGATGCAGGTTCATTGCTCTGCTTGCTTATTTTGAACATAGCAGACACACAATACACATGCTCACCCAATGGCGCCACTGCCCCCACCAACTAGTACAGTGAAGTCATCATTGTTCAGACATGTGCATTCCAGTCCACTTTCCTTGGCTGCTAGGTTGCATCAATGTCGCACAGTCACAATGTCACACAGACTTTTCTTGTTATATTAACAACAACTGGATTTTCTCCAGACAGACCTCAAGCTACTCCTAGTTTTTAAGACTTAAGATAAGAAGAAAATTTTAGCCAAAATACATCTAAAGAAGCCAAGAAGTTAAAATTGAGGAACAATGCAGGGATTTATAGGTGGTCCCACTGTCTTTCACCTGCAGCAAAGTTGGCTCTGATTTTCTTCCAGATGTATTCAAGGCATTGGCAGCAATCTCATCAGGCAGCTTCCAGCCTCCTGGTGAAAATTCAGTATTCACATCTAAGCCAGTCCAAGACAGGTGAACATAACCATGAATAGCAAGCTGCCCAAATCTGACTTACGATTATTTCCATAATTTGCAAAAAAATGTATTTTAAAGTTGGAAGAATAGATATAAAGAAAGTGCATACTTAAGGGATTTAACATGAAGCGAGAGGCAAAGTGAAGTGAGAGATTATGCTACTTTAGGTGAGGGAACCAAAGAGATAGGTGGTAAGTGATGGGATCAAATAATATTCAGAAAATTACAGTGGCATAAGTCAGAGATAACTGGATGTGAGCAGTGAGTCTGAGTGCAAGCAGTGACTTTCAAGTTTCTAGATTAAGTAAATCAATGAATCACTTCACTTAATGCTGTCCACTCAGAAGAGAATGGAGGAAGATATTATGAGTTCAGCCTTGTATATTTTAGTTTGTAATTATAAAATTGTAGTAATCAAAGTACCTACCTGATAGTTCTTAATCTAGGAAGAACACATTATAGTAAAAAATCTTAGTCATATAAAATATCATCCTTATTTTCTATGAATATATATGTTTTAAAAAAAAGTTCAGCACATCTCTAAGTACTTCATTTTTAACCTTCCACTATTTACTCTGTACCTCTCCTTCTCCAAATGTGCACGGCTTTGTGATGTGGCATAGTTCCAGGGTTATTTGGGAAACATCTGGTCAATAGCTCACAAAAATCACTGACAAGTGGGCACTATTTTTTCCCCCATAACTTATGACATGGCCTCTATTTCTTCCATGTCACATTAGAGATGTACATGGATATTGTATGAGTTGACCTAAGTTCTCAACACTCTAAGATGCATGATGACATCCTCTAAAACTCACGTATCTCTCCTTGTTACTCTATCCAGTATGAGATAAATTGTCTTTTGGGGAGGAATATATTTCTCTTACTGCCTCAATTTCTACAATACTTTTATCAGTGACACCTTTAAATCTTCTGTATTCTTAGGCCCTGGCTGGTAGCATAGTGGACAAGGTGCCAGCCTGTGAGCCCAGGGGTCGCTGGTTCGGTTCCCGTCCAGGGTATATATGACCAGGTTGCAAGCCAGGTCTCCAGCCAGGGCTGTAGCTGAAGGCAGGTGAAAGGCAACCATACATTGAAGTCTCTCCCTCGCTGCCTCTCTCACTTCCCCTCTCTCTAAAAATTAATAAATAAAATCTTTAAAAATATCTTCTGTATTTTTAGACATTATGATATTCTCAAAGAATTGTGCTAATATTTTACCCTGACCATTTGCAGTGATATATGGAGGTGACTAGTTTTTTTGAGTGGAAGGGGAGAGTAAACATTTAATAAAAGCAGTGGATCTATAGAAAATGTATAATAATTCTTAATATTGTAATATTATTATTATTTCATTCAATTGAAATTATAATGTAGCAATTAAGTATATTAGTTGAGAGCTGTGAAGACAGTCCTGGACTAGATACATATATATAGAAATTTTTTACAATATAGATGATGATGTGGACATCATCTTAACTTAATTAAGTTTATCTTAATTAACCCTTATTAATTTCCTCATTCAGACTTCCTATCACAACATGAATACAGTTTAGGTATCAATTCTACTCCCACAAATTGTGTGGAACTCAGTGGAAGTTGACCCATACCTAGTTCTCAGAAAAGGTATTAATTCAAACTTCTAAAGTAATCATGACAAGTTCATCCATTTTGTCCCAAATAGATGTCAGAGCACAGAATCAGCTAATAGTGTTACCCTTGGAAAGAGTAATTGTTTCTTGGATACACAAGTGACCTAAATTGGCTCAGCTGTATTGACTAAAACAGATTTTATTTCTTAAGTTAGTGGAGATACCTTATCTCTGCCCCTATTGCATCTGAACATGGTGACTAAATTTCACAACTACTGTATGTCATCTTTGTAATCATGAGGAGAGTCAGTTCAAAAACCAGAAGTGAGAAAATAATAACACAAATAGAGCTGAAGCCCTGGTTAGGCACCCAAAAGTATCACTATTCCATTTTAAGGCTTCTGGGTCTGGGTTTCTTCTGTAATTAGCCAACAACATTTGCCCTAAAATAGATAATAACTGAAATCATCAGTGCATATGGCATTGCATAGAAATAATATTAAAAATAAAAGAGCAAATTACAGAAAAATCTCAGATCTTATGGTAATAGAACTATTCACTTTTAATCCAACACTGAGGATATATGACTCATTATAGAAGTTTATGTGCAATTAAAATTATAGGTGTGTTAACCAAAATATTAATATATAAAAATATATTTATTTATCCCTTAACATTAGCTAATATGACAATAATTCTTGTATTTTGGTAACCTCTATATTTATTACAGCAATAATGTCTAAGTGCTCTGATACAGAAAACATAAATACTTTTGGGGTAACTGCATAGTGTATCACTTCCAGTACTTGCACTGTCAAATGTTATGACTGCAGTGTAATATTATTCTCAGAGAGGCAAAACAAAATGAAATATGACGCTAATAATGTTATGTTTAATTTATGATGATTTTGTATTCTTATTTTTTATATTCAGAACAAAATAGCTTATGTAAGATAATGCATTTGATTCATTTTTGTACTGCCCTTCTTTATTATGAGGCCTATAAAAACATTGGATAATTAAAACAAACAATTTAGTTGAAACTTATTACTATAAATAACTTCTAAATTGAAATGTTTGCTTGAATAATTTTAGGAAATAGTAACAAAAAAGGCTATAAGTATTATAAGACTCTATGGAGTGAGCAACCATGCTATGAGGCTTGTCTTTTAAAAGATCTTTTTCAAGATGTCCAGTTAGGATTAGGAAGTTAAAGATTCATTTCAATATTATAGTTAGTTTTTCTTCTTTTTGCCAATTGGTTGTGCAGATACTATTCTATTATTTACTCTAAAATGTATAAGATGTATTTTATTAAAATGTATTTGCATACAACATTAAGTTTTTCTTCCAGCAGAAGCTTTATAGACATTTCCAGGTGCAGATTTTTTTGTTTTTAGACTTTATAGGGCTGACAGAGTTCATGAGATGTAAGAGGTTCAGTAACAGAAACTTAAGGCACCAGGAAGAAATAAGAAATGCTTCTTAAAACTCTGGGTATGTTCTGCCATTATTGAGAGACAGTTGCAATTTAGTCACAATCATATCTCAGTGGTGCATCAAAAAATATTCTGAGATTGTGAAATTTGTTTTGTTGGAAATAAATTGAATGAATAGATTACTAAATCAAATGGATGCTCGTAGAAATTAACTGCTATTTATCTAAGAATCATAGAAGAAGGCTTAAATTATGACATTTTATAGCTTATTCCTACTGCTTAATTTCATCTTCAATAAGTTTAAAAACTTTCCTATTCCTTACTGATTAAATCCTTTTATAGTCATTCTTAGCAGTATCAATAAATAATCAAGATATATACCTGTAAAGTTTTGCTACTCACTAAACTTGATATTCTGGATGCTGATGCTTAGTGAATATGGTGGAAAGAAAGGATTATAAAGACATTATTTGGTTATTAAAAAAAATATTGGTGAGATTGTAGAGAAAGGGAACTCTTGTACATTCATGGTGGAAATTGGAAATGTAAATGGTGCAACCACTATGAAAAACAGTATAGGGTTTCCTTTAAAATTTAAAAAATAGACTTATCTTACTATTAGCAGTCTTTCCGGGTAGATATCCATTCATATTTTATTACTCATTTTCAGTAATTAAACAGTTGTTCCTCATGGGCCTTTAAATTCACAGATGTTCAAGCATTTCTATACAACCTTGCAGTTTCATATACCCAATAGACATCACCCATATTCTTTAAATAATCTTTAGATTACTTACAATACCTGATGCAATATCAATGTTATAGGGAAGAACTTTAGAAGAAAAGTTCTTTAGGAAAGAATTACAAGAAATGAGATTGTACCTGTTTGGTACAGATACAACCACAGTAGGCCTAACTACCTAGTTAATGTATGTCAGCAAGAATGCAACTCGTTTCTTAGGTTTTTAATTAGCAGGCCAACTGTAGTCTTGCTTTTTAATACCTGCTATGGTAATAACATTGACTCCAACAGAAAAATACTTTGAATGTTAATTGTGAATAATTAATAATTATTTAATAATACATCAAGATAAAGACAATATCAACAATGTTAACAAATACCCACAAAACCTATTATTATAGGCACTGTCTTAAGCATTTTGTACATATTACCTCATTTAATTCTTGTAGAAAATATATTATTGGACCTCTGTATGTACCCTAAATAAACCTTCCTGAGACTAAAATCACAAAATGCATTGTTTTTATTCCAATTAGCTTGAGAATATTTATGACTATGGCTATGAGATTTCTCAGATAATAGTCCTTAAATGTTTGAGGCTTACTACATTGGGACTAAAAATATAGTTTCAACCTTCAATCAGTTGTAAAACATTGACTCTATAATTGCGGCAAGTGAAAGCAGGGGCTTTTGGCAAGGGATATAGATGTAAGTTATTGAGGGTATTATTACATAGTTCCTTTCTTTTCAGTTATCATCAGTAATGATGATGACTACTCATTTTTTTTTTTTTATCCAGGAAAGAACAGATTTCAAAGTAGATATTGCTAAATATAGAAAACTTGCTATTTCATTTATTTTGACAAAATCTATTTCTAATGAAAGATCTAATAGCAAAATGCAAAATGTTAATTGAAGTACAAATGAAATTGTGTAATAGTATTACTGCAGATATATTTTAATTATGCAAAGCATGATGACTAGACCATCGGACATTGTAATGAAGCTCAATGATATTAAAATATAATTCAAGTGAAGAACTCTGCCAAGCTATGGACAATTGGTAAAAATGGCATAACCAACCTAGGTAAAATGTTATCAAAACTACCTACCTATTTAAAAGTCAATATTAATATCCAGCTTTTGCTTTGACATTTAAAGAGCTGGGAAGTCATAATCTGTGTGCTTATAACAAGAAATACCCAGACAAATTAAAAGTAAATAACTTTCATGGACTCATCATGTAACTGAGTTTGTAGAGAAAACTGCCATGCCAAAATTTGGATAGGCGGGTTCGTTTTCAGAGTCATAGGTAAGAACAGAAGCTGCTGGAGCCATCAGCTGGCAGGCACACATAAATCGCAATTTACTAGAAGAACTGATGAAGAAATTGAAGACTAGAGTGAGAGTGAGTAGCTCCTGGGAGCTGCATATTTTTGGAAAGCTTTCACCCTTTAATGGACTGTATGGCTAAAGTCCCACCAGGTTGCAATGGTGAAAAGTCAAGAAAAAGACCCCTGTGGTACTAAAGAGATTTCAACAAAAGTTTGCTGCTACCAATATACTGCTAACAAAAGTTTGCAAACTGGCATGTGAAAGAGGTAAAACTTTATTTAAATGAACAGTTTGCAAACCAGGAAAATATAGCCTCTGGTAAAAGCCAAAAGACCATGCATCCCCTGGGTGCAAAGGGGAGGCTGCATTTTATAAAGTTCCCGCTGTGGTGCCTGCTTTGTCCACTTTTATGCAAATGGAGAGTTAAAATGTGCACAGTCAGATTGATCCATTTGGCACCATTCCTGCCTGGTAGGAATAATGTGTTTTGATTGGCCACTATTGGGCTGCTCTGGTTGGCCAATAAAAATACAAATGAGGAAAAAGCTGGGCAGTTGCAATTGAGCCAGGTAGGTCTCAACTTGTACCTCGTTGGACAAGAGGATTTCAGGGTTTCCTTCTTTCTGTGTGCCCCAGGGAGCAGGAGTGCAGTGTAGGAGACGAGAGCTCTTCTCTGAAACGCCACCTACAGGAGGGGCCTCCATTACAGGCAGCTGCTAGACTCCCACTATGATTTAGGGCCCAATCAACAATCAGGAGTCCTTCTTGATAGGTAAATTGTCATCTGGTCAACATTGGGGAGGAGAGCAGGCTATTTTTATCACACAGTTTTCCTCTCCAAGATAAACTGTTTAGAAGAGCCTTGTTCAAGAGCTGTAGGAAAGGGCATTCATTCCTCAGGCTCCATTAGCATGTACACTTGGTGTCTTGTCAATGGGGAGTAAGGAACCTACAAAATAAGAAATCCTTGTAAAAGTTATTTAGAGACATTAGAAGCTTGATATTATTTAGAACATCACAGAATGCTTCACCTTCATGATATCTCACCACATCACATTCCAGTATGTAATAGTGGGTTACAGATAAAACAATGGCAAGGCCCAGACTATATCTGAGAATATTTAGGAAATTCAAAACCAGAGAGAAGACAAAAACAAGGACGCTGAAGAATTTTATATGCTCTGACAACTATAACTACAACACATATAAAAGAAAGTTAAAGTACCAGCCAAAATAACAGATTTTATTACTTGATACAATACATCTGACTTACAACAGCAAAAAATTAGAGAGCACATGAAAGTCAGGAATAAAACAGTCTGAAAAGGCAGAAGTATCAGAGCCAACTTAGATATGTTACCAATCAGGAAATTATCAGACAAGGAAATTTAAACAATGATGATACATATGTTTAGGACTCTGATAGACAAAGTAGACAATATACACAAACAGGTAACATAAGAAAAATTAAAATCCTATGAAAGTCTCAAAAGGAAAGCTAGAAATTAAACAAACAAAAAAGTTGTAATACAAATGCAGAATGCCTTTGATGTACTGTGCAGTAAAACCAATACAACCAAAGAAAGAACTGGTGAGTTTGCAGAAGGGACAAATACAAACCTCCAAAAAGAATCAGGGAGTTGAAGGAATGCAAATACAAACCTCTGAAAGAGAAAAAAATAGAAAACAGAACACACACACAAAAAAAAAAACCCACAAAAACCTAGGAAATTTTCAAATGATGTAACTAGAATAACAGATGAAGAAGAGATAACAAAACAGAAGAGATATTTGAAGGAAAAAGAGGAATTTTTAAAAATTATTAACAGAACACAAACCAAAGGTCTACGAAGCTCAGAAAATATCAAGGAGAATAAATAGCCTAAAATTATGCTTACAGATATCATATTCAAATTTCAAAGACAATGAAAAAATGTTGTAAGAATACATAGGAAGAAAAATCATATTATTTACAGAGGCACAAGAATAAGAATCAGCCAAATATTTGTTAGAAGCCATTCAAGTGGAAGGGATTATAATCGAATATTTTAAATTATTTTAAAAGCTTTAAATCTAAAATTGTATGAAGAATAAAAGTTTTCTTCAAAGAAAAATATGTTTCAGACAAATAAAATCTGGGGAGTTTATTCACAAATCTTCTCTGCAAAAATGTTTTTTTTAATATGGAAGGAAATAAGTCAGAATCTTGAATATACATAATGAAAGAACATTGGAGAGAAGCTAAGTAAGAGCAAATAAAATTTTTATTTTTCTTATTCTCAATTGACCCAAAAGATGAGTATGGAAAATATAAATATTCATATTTTGGGTGATTAAAACATATGGATAAGTGGAATCACCATATTGTCACAGGAATGAAAGGTGAATTTGAAACAAGTTTGTTCTATATATTCCTTCACCACACATAAAGTAAAATCTTGTTATTTTAAAATTTAAATTAGTTAAAATATACATTGTAAATGCTAAAGAAAGTGCTATTTTTGAAATACTACAATGATATATTAAAGGTGGTATAAAATGAGATCATAGTAGATTCTCAATGAACATTAGAGAGGGCAAATAATATCCTCTGGTGAAATAAAAAAAGTTATAATCAAAGGCAATAGTAATCCAAATATATCAATAATCACTTTAAATGTGAATGTTCTAAATAAAACAATTAAAGACAGAGGTGGTCCTGAACAGCGTGGCTCTCAGTTGGTCATTTTGCTGCAAACCAAAAAGTCTCAGATTTTATTCTTGGTCAGGGCACAAGCCTGCATCACAATTCAGAGGCAACTGATAGATTCTTCTCTTTTAGATCAATATTTCTATCCCTCTATTTTTGCCTCTCTTACTGAATCAATGAAAGAAAAATTGTATTTAAAAGACAGAGATGGCCAGAAAGTGATTTAAAAATGCATGAGTTTATGTTATCTCTAAAAAACCCACCCTAAATATAAAGATAAGATAGGTTAAAAGTAAAATGATGGAAAAAATATATACCATATTCACATTAATCAAAATAAAACTGACTTATTCAGAAAAAGGAGAATTTTGAAAAAGGAAAATTGTTAAATATAAATATACTACATAATCATAAAAGAGTCAATTTTTTCTAAAATATGCAATAATCCTACAAGTGTATAAAATGAGCTATGGAGAGTAATATATTACAGGAAGCAAAAAATGTGGAACTAAAAAAAAATAATAAAATATCCATTATTATAATTAGAGACTTTTACACCACCTCTGTAATTAATGAATACATCTAGTGGGCAGAAAATAAATATGGATATAGTTTACCTAATAACATTATCTATCAATTCCATCTAAATGACACTTATAGAATATAGAATATTTCATCCAACAAAAGCAAAACCTAGATTCTTATCAATCACGGATGTAACATTCACCAACATAGACCAAATTTTGGGCAACAAAGTACATTTGGTGATTTCTGGGAGGAGAGGGTATAGGGACTAAATGGTAATAGAAAAAAATCAGTAAAAATAGTTTTTAAAAAGGAAAATATAAAGAATAGAAAGTATAAAATGTATATTGTCAGACCACTATGAAATTAAAATATACATTATCAATAAAAACATAAATGGAAAATTTCCAAATATTTAGATTATAAACAAGATACTTATAAATGGCACATGCATCAGTTTTCTCAAGAAATTAAAAAATATTTTAAACAATTAAAAGTGATAATACAACATAGTTCCCTGGCTGGTGGCACAATGGATAAGGCACCAGCCTATGAACCCAAAGGTCACTGGTCCCAGCCAGGGCACATAACCACATTGCAAAACAGGTCTCCAGCCAGGTCCTTAGCTGGAGGCTGTTGAAAGGCAACCATACATTGATGTCTCTTTCCCTCCCTGCCTCTCTCCCTTCCCTTCTCTCTGAAAATAATAAATAAAATCTTTAGGAAGAAAAAAAAAAACAATAGTTGTAAGATGCAGTGAAAACAGTGAGTAGAGGAAAATTTATACATGTATTAGGAAAGAAAAGTCATATTTATGGCTTTCACATTAAAAACCAGAAGAAGAGCCTAAAGGAATCAGGATAGAGATGAGTAATAAAAATTAGAACAGAAAATATGAAATACAAAACAGAAAGAGAAGAAAAAAATTTTAATACCCTTTTGGAAAAAAAACATTAAAATTGATAAACCTCTAGCCTGCTGGGGTTTTTTAGAGTATATTTTATTGATTACACTATTAATTGATTATGCTATTAGTCAAAAAATTATACAATTTTCCCCTTTTGCCCCCCTCTAAATGACTTCCTATTTACCTTGTTGGTGAAATGAGTGTTCCCATCCTGGAGTGAAAGGGATGGACAAACACGGGACACCTGATGAGATCAACAGCAGTGTATTTAGTCACATATGCTCATAACCCATGAAGGAAGATATCACATGACATACAGGGTCACACAGGTATAGGTTTTGCCCTTAGGAGCACAGTGAACAATCATGGGCCGTAGGAAGCAGGCTTTCAAGTATGGCGAGCACATGAGAGCGCCTGGTTCCCAGGGGTGGTGTAATTGGCTTGTTTGAATAATTCTGTAAATTAGCAGCAAGCTGAAATCTGCTACTCCGGTATGAGCACAACAGCACCTGGCCTATTTGGTAATGAGGGTGATTTGGAAGGAATGCAGCTAAGTGGGGAAAGTGGGAAGGGGAACTTGTGGTTCCACCTTTTGAAGTCATTATTTTACCAGAGACCAGAAAGCACATAATATTGACCCTTATGCTTTATATCACACTAGTTTAACCAGGATAAAAAGAGAGATGCACAAATTATCTCTATCACAGACAAAAAATCTTTACTGAGCCCATGTTTATTTAAATAGCCCTGACTGATGTCTCAGGACTGTAAATCAAAGGGTCGCCAGTTCAATTCCCAGTCAGGGCACATGCTTGGGTTGTGGGCCAAGTCCCCAGTTGGGGGTGTACAAGAGGCAGCCACACATTGATGTTTCTCTCTCTCCCTTCCTTCCCCTGTAAAAACCAGATAATAAAGAAATAGTATGAACAACTTTATCCCCAGAATTTTCATGATTTCAATAAACTGGATCAATTCCCGGAAAGAAACAGCTACCAAAATTCACACAAGAAGAAATAGGCAGAATTGCCATATATATCTTAAAATAATTTAAATTAATAAGAAATAAACTTCTAAAAATTAAATTTAAAGGACCAGCTAGTTTCACTTGTGCCTTATACTAAATATTTAAGTAGGAAATAGTAACCAATACCCCTACACCCTCATATATACATACAAACATAAAAAATAAAATAAAGCAGAAAGAATACTTCCTAACTCATCACATAAGGTTAGAGTTACTGTAATGCAAAACTAGATAAGAGTATTATAAAAATAAATATATATACATCATTAGAGATGTAAAAATCCTCAAAAAAAGTATTAGCAAGTTGAATCCAACAATGTAAAACAATTATTATGCACCACTCACAAGTAAGTGGGATTTATTCCAGGTATGCAAGAGTGGTTAATTAAGCAACTTAATCCAATATAAATAAAATAGATTAAATGATTTCAGCTACTGTCAAAGGAAAAAAAAAATCTTTTGAAAGATTCAATACCCATTGATAAAAATTCTCAAGACACTAGAAATAGTGAAATTATTAATATTTGAACTTTGTAAAAAGCATCTTTAAAATGCTCTACAGCAAAGATCATATTTAATGGTGGAAAACAGTTTTATCCATGAAATTGGAAACAAGATGAATAAGTTCTTCCTTACCTCTCTTAAACATACTACTGTAAGCTCCAGATAGTGCTTTAAGACAAGCAGACAATAAAAGGTATACAGAATGTAAATAATAAAATAAAACTCTCTATTTTAAGATGACATTTTGTCTTTGTGGAAAAGTTGAGAATTCACAAAAAAAAAAAAAAAAACATGCTGGAACTAATAATTATATATAGCAAAGTTGCAAGGTGCAAGTTACTATACAAGTCAATTTATTTCCTAAATGCCAACAGTTAATTGGGATTTGAAGTAGAAAAAGAAAAACAGTAACATTTGCAATAGCATCAAGCAATGAAATATCAAAGTTTACTTGTTTTGTTTTCTTTATTTCCATTGCCCTAGGAGATATATGGGCAAAAATATTGCTATGTGGGATATCTGAAAATTTATAGCCTGTTGTTCTGCCAGGAATATTATGGTGTCATGATTTATTTTTAAGTGTTTTATCCATTTTGAGTTTATTCTGCTGTATGGTGTAAGTTGGTGGTCTTGTTATAAATATGTGTGTGTGTGTGTGTGTGTATTGCATATACCAGTCCAGTTCTCCCAACACATAACACCATTTATTAAAGAGACTAGCTTTATTCCATTGTATGCTTGTACACCCTTTATCAAATATTAATTGACCATAGTGTGGGTTTATTTTTAGGCTCTCTATTCTGTTCCATTGATCTATATGTCTATTCTTATGCCAGTGCCAGGCTCTGTTGATTACAGTGTAATTCCCCCAACTTCATTCTTTTTTCTCAAGATTACTGAAGCTATTAAATATCTTTTTTAGTTACACATAAAATTTTGAAATATTTATTCTAGACCTGCAAAATATGCCTTTGGTATTTCAATATGCATTGAATCTATAGATTGCTTTGAGTAGTATGGACATTATATATATATATATATATATATATATATATATATATATATATGATTTTATTTATTTATTTTTAGAGAGAGGGGGAGGGAGAGAGGCAGAGAGGGAGAGAAGCATCAATGTATGGTTGCCTTTCACCTGTCTCCAGCTAAGGATCTGGCTGAAGACCTGGCTTGCAACCTCGTTATATGCCCTGGCTGGGAATCGAACCAACGACATGCGGGTTCGCAGGCTGGTGCCTTATCCACTGTGCCACCAGCCAGGGTGGCTATTTTTTAATGATGCTAATTCTTCCATTCATGAACACAGTATATGCCTCCATTTACTTGTATCTTCCTCAATTTCTCTTTTTAGAGATCTATGGTTTTCCAAGTACAAGCCTTTTACTTCCTTGGTTAAATTTTTGATATAGACTTTAGAACTTACACAAAAGTTAACTTAAAATGGAATGTAATCCTAAATGCACAGTCATAAAACTTTTTGAAAAACAGAAAATATACATGACCTTGAGTTTGGTGATAAGTTTTTTTTAAATGCTACTGTGTTTCATAGCACATCGCATGAAAGATAATAATGTTAAGCTGGCTTTCCTTAAATTAAAAATTTTGTTCTGCAAGGAAGTGAAAATATAAGTCACAGACTGGAAGAGGTATTTTCAGAACATACATGGTAAGAGACTTGTTTGCAAAATGTACAAAGAACTCTTATAAATCAACAATAATAAACACAACTCAATGTTAAAATAAACAAACTATATACATATACCACTGCAAAAAGGAATACAAATAGGAAGTAACTTTATGACAATATGTTCAACATTAGGTAAATGCAAAGTTAACAAAAATGAGATACCAACTACACATCTCTTAAAATGGCTGAAATCAAGATATTTGACAATAAAAAACACCAAATGCCTGAAAAGATGTAAATAATAGCAATGCTCATTTATTGCTGGTAAGTTGCAAAATGCTACATCCACATTGGAAGATAGACAATAGCTTGGCAATTTTTTTTCATGAAAAGGATATTGTATTTTATTTATTTTTAATTTCTTTTTTATTGTTCTATTATAGCTGTTCTATTTTCCCTCCTTGTTCTTCCTGTGCCCCACTCTCCACTACAATCAATCCCCATAGGTCATTTATAATATAAAAAGACTTGTCTTACCATAGATTGAGCAACCAATGTCCCAATTATTTTCCCAAATTTTTTCAAAAATTCTGTCCACACAATAACCTTCACATGTAGGTTTTCCACAACTTTATTTATACTTGCCAAAAATGAGAAGCAATCCATATGTTTTTTAATAAAAGGTGAATTAAAGAAAATATTTATTAATAAAAAATAAACAAGCTACCAAGCCCCTAAAAGAAAGAAACAAATATAAACTAAGTAATGTTAAGTGAAAGAAACCACTCTGAACAGGCTGCAGCTGCACACTTCATAATTTCAATCATACGATATTCTGAAATAGAAAAAGCTATAAAGACAGTAAACAGATCAATAGTTGCTATGTGTTTGTGATAGTGGAGGAGGAGTTAACTGGGTGAAGCACAGATGGGCTTTTTAAGGCAGTGAAACTATTCTATATGAATCTGTGATGGTGAGCACAAAGCATTTAGCATTTACCAAAACACATGGAACTTCTCAGCAGAAAGACTATCTATCCAACTTTTTCCATCCCAAGAGGAAACACACAATACAATAAAGAATTATATATTTCAAATGCATGAGACAACTTCACTAAAAGAGATTTGGTTCTAAGTTGCTGACTAGTAATTTTAAGTAACTTTGCCAGCCTGCAAACCCAAAGGTTGCTGGTTCGATTCTCCAGCCAGGGCACATAACTAAATTGCAAGCCAGGTCTCCAGCCAGGTCTGTAGCTGGAGGCAGGTGAAAGGCAACCATACGTTGATGTCTCTTTCCCTCTCTGCCTCTCTCCCTTCCTCTCTCTCTGGAAATAATAAATAAAATCTTAAAAAAAATAAAAAGTAACTTTGGAAATAAATGGAGTCAGTAATAGTAAAGGCAAAAGAAATTGTATATAAGTACTATAGTTAATAAAATTGTTTCCTATGGGGTGCGGATTAACTATTCTGATACTATTATATACGTATACTGGAACTGGGCAACTAAGAAAACTGATGGCTCATGGTAGGAACCAGGGTTATCCATTCTGAAGTGGAAGGTTATATATACCAAGCAAGAGGAGGAGGCTAGCAGGTGTCATGTGGTAAGGTATTCAAGTTAAGATTTCAGCATGAGCTCAGGCTTAGCTTGATACAGATATACATAAATAAATATACAAATATTTATGACTTTTATTTTTTGCCATTTTTATTGTTGTTCTTTTTGTTATTTTTTTAAGTTTTATTTATTATTGCCAGAAAGAGAGGAAGGCAGAGAGGGAGAGAAACAGAGAAACATGAATGTATGGTTGTCCTTCACCTGCCACCAGGCACGGATCTGGCTGGAGACCTGGCTTACAATCTGGTTATGTGCCCTGGCTGGGGAAACAAACCAGCAACCTTTGGATTCACAGGCCAGCACCTTATCCACTGTGCTACCAGCCAGGGCTTATTGTTGTTCTTTTATAGGTGTCTTAAGTTTGCTCCATTGCTGTCCCTTGCCCTGCCCAATCCCTGCTTACAAGTCAATCCTACCTTGTTGCCATGTCCATTGGTCATTTATATATAGACTTTTCTTGACTAGACCCTTCTCCTTCTTTTCCCTTTCTCCCTCTCCTCCCTCCCCTCTGGTGATTATCAGTCTGTTTCTTGTTTCCATGCCTCTGGTTCTATTTTGCTCATTTGTTTGTTTGGTTCATTAGGTTCCTCTTATAGGTAATATCATATGGTATTTATCTTTTGCCACCAGGCTTATTTCACTAAGCATAATAGTCTTCAATTCTACCCATGCTGTTAAGACAGGTAGGAGCTCCTATTTTCTTTCCTCTGTGCAGTATTCCATTGTGTAATTGTAGCACAAATTTTTGATCCACTCATTTACTGATGGACACTTAGGCTGTTTCCAGCACTTGGCTATTGTAAATACTGCTGCTATGAACATATTTGTGCATAGGGTCTTTTGGAGTGGTGTTTCAGGATTCTTTGGGTCTAATTTCAGCAGTGGAATTGCTGGATCAAAAGGCAGTTTGATTTTTAGTTTTTTGAGGAAATTCCGCATCTTTTTCCACAGTGGCTTCACCAGTCTGCATTCCCACCAACAGTGCACTAGGGTTCCCTTTTCTCCACATCCTTAGCACTTGTTTGTTGATTTGTTGATGATGATCATTCTGACGTGTATGAGGTGGTATCTCATTGTGGTTTTAATTTGCATCTCTCTGATAGCTAGTGAGGTTGAGCATCCTTTCATATGCCTATGTGTCCTCTGTACATCCTCTTTAAAAGGTGTCTGTTTAGGTCCTTTGCCCATTTGTAATTGTATTGTTTGTCTGCCTGGTGTCAAGTCATATAAGTTCTTTATATATTTAGGAGATCAAATCCTTGTCTGAGGTGTCATTGGCAAATATGTTTTCCCATATTGTTGGTTCCCTTTTAATTTTGATTATGTTTTCTTTAGCTGAGCAGAAGCTTTTTAATTTGATATAGCCCCATTTGTTTATTCTTTCCTTTACTTCCCTTGCCCTAGAGAATGTAGTCACAAAATATTGCTGCATGGGATAACTGAAATTATATTGTCTGTGTTTTCCTCTAGAACTTTTATGATTTGACGGCTTATGTTTAAGTCATTTATCCATTTTGAGTTCATTCTGATGTATAGCATAAGTTGATGAGAAGATCAGAAAGGGATATTTTGCATTTAAAAAATATGAAATGCATCACAAATTTGCATGTCATCCTTGTGCAAGGACTGTGCTAATCTTCTCTGTATCATTCCAATTTCAGTATATGTGTTGTTGAAGTGAGAACCACGTCTTGGTTTCTAATATTCTGAAATTAGAAGAATTTCCAAGTTCCTTGAAAAATGGCTGATTCAAGGACTGAGACAGTAAATATACAACATGTAGTGCTAAAGAAAGCAAAAATTAAACACACACACACACACACACACACACATACAGAGTGACAGTAACATATGCCAATGAGAGAAACCAAATAAATAGGCTAATACTAAAATGCCTTGAGCAACAAAATAAATAAAGCAATATGGGATTCTAACCTAAGGAAGATGATAAATATCCATGAGTCCATAATGATACAGTTAAATAGCTGAAAATAAGTGGAGGAGAGTAGACAAATCTCCCATAAAAAAAAATTCAACATAATTTGTGTAGATGTTCTGTCTTGAAAATGATTGAGCATGATTCCTTATTCCTTAAATGTGAGTTTCACATAGTGACTTCCTTCCAAAAAGAATAGTATGGAAAGACAGGGAAATGATGGTAACCTTACAGTGGAGATATGAGAAACAATACTTCAAGCCAAGCGAACAATGTGAGCACCCATATTATGATAGAATGTACTTTTGACTTAATGTAGTAAAAATGTCATTATCCTTGTGGTCTTCATCTCCAAAACACATTATCCCAGTCTAATAATGAGAAAGATATCATACAAATTCTATTTGAGGGTATTTATACAAAATACCCGAGCAACACACCAAATCAATGTTACCAAAAACAAAGAGTCTGGAAAACTGCCACAACCAAGAGGATCCTAAAAAAGTAATATGAGTACTATACTACATTAAACTAAAAGGTATCCTGGAATACTAGGTATTACCCAGACATTAGGTAAAACCTGAGAAATCCTGCATAAAATAAAGACTTTAGTAAATAATAATGTAGCAGTAGTGGTTCATTAGTTGTGACAGAATTATCATAATAATGTAAGACATTAATAATAAAGGAAACTGGGTATGGAATATGTAGGAGCTCTCTCTACTATCTTTGCAATAATTATGCATCTACATATAATCATTATAAAATTTAAAAAATACTATTTAAAATTAAATGCCATTAATATATTTTACATCTGAAGCTAACATGTAAATTATCTACTTATCCTCTGTAAGAACCAGTGGAGAATAAGATGAGGGCTTGTATTTGACCTAGTACAGCAGGTTTGTCACTAATAACATATGGCATATTAAGTGATATAGTAACAAAGCGTAGAGATCCTTAGAAGACAAGAAGAACTATTTGGAGAAAGAAAAGCAGCACTAACAGAATTCAGTTAATGCAGTAAAAAATAAAAAACTATGCATAACCTATCAATACAAATAGTCCTATATTATAATTGCCTATCATTTTTGCAATGGTCTTAAGAGCAAGCCATGACCTTAATTTTCTAAATCATTTATACAAGTTTAACTTTTCAAAAATGTTGTAAGGTATCCTCAAGTTTACAGCTTTATTCACCTGTAATTTTATGTATATTAGATAAGGTTGAGCACTCAAAAAATGCATTTTATTTCAATTAATCATTTCAGTTTCTACTTTTTAATAATACATGTAAGTAAACAACATATCATAGTGAATTTTCCCATCAAGCAAAATGTTCTGACACTCTTGAAAATACAGGCAGTAAACAATTTGAAATAATCATTGGCCACTTTGTTTCCCCACTACACATCTAAAATTGAATCAATATTGTAACGAAGATGACAAAACTGTATTTGTCTGGTAGGTACATAATTATTTCAAATATTATTAAATTTACTATGAGATAATTATCAAAATAGATACAATAGCTCAGAATACCTAGTTATTATTTACCAATTTTTGTTGCTAAATCCCTTATACCTGAGCATGATATGAAGATTTTTGAGATGCAAGTCTCAAAGAATACATACTGATAGTGGCTTCCAGGGTTAATGTATCAATATATCTTCTTATGTAGAAGTCAGGTAGGAGACAGTCCAAGACGGGTGTTGGAGCATTTTGCAGACTCAGGGACTCATATTTCTCTCTGTGTGTGCATGTGTAGCTTCATTCCCATGCTGAATTCCTGCCTAAGTAACTAAGAAAGCTCCCACAACCAATCTTCATTCCTCTTAACAGAAATGAGAAAAGGCTGTCATATTCTTTACATAAATAGAGTATGTCACTTCCATTTAGATCCAATTGGCAAAATTTAGGTATTGGTCAGAGGAGACCAGAAAATACAGTTTTTATTCAGGATCACCCAGCCAAAATTAGAGGAAGTGAATAATATGTTCATGGAGATACCACCAGTCACCTTTGCCACTTCATATTTGTTTATTGCACACCAAGGATGCCAGTGATGTGACATAGGTAAAGAGACTGATGTGGTTAGAAATTTACATACATACATACTCTACTTTGCATTTTAAACTGCATTTCTAATTACGGTATAAATTATTTTATGTGTTTAATGAATTAATGTACTAATTAGTATATTTTCTACAGGGCACAATGCCTCAAGGGATTTTGCTTAGCTTAGGGACAATGGAAACTATATAAGCAAGTTTTGACAAAGTTGGTGTGTTATAAGTAAAGGCTAAAGCAGTGGAAAGTTGAAATCTGTCCTATATAACTGGAAGATTCAGGCAGGGGATGTGAGGAAGAAGGTAGGTGCTGGAGGCACAAAAGAAGAAAGGCTCAGTAAATTGAACATTGACCTGAGAACCCAAGTGTCGCTGGTTCAATTCCGAGCCAGTGCACATACCCAGGTTGCAAGCCAGGTCTCCAGCCAGGCCCCCAGCTGGAGGCAGGTGAAAGGCAACCATACGTTGATGTTTCTCTCCTTTTCTTCCTCCTTCCCTCCCCCCTCCTCTCTAAAACTAATGAATAAAATCTTTTAAAATAACAGGAAGAATTTATTTTAAAATGGTAGCATGAAAAAAATGGAGAAGAGTTTATTTCAATGTTAAATGCACAATAGGGAGTAACCCAGGTCTGAAAGAAGTGCAGATTGAAAGAGACAGTTTAAACTGAACGTAAGAAACATTAATGATCTTCAGAGGGTATCAGTTGTGCCTTAAAGAGTATTGAGAGGGAAAACACTATTATCAAATGTGTACTTTCAGATAATTAATTTGTTGTTAGTGTGAGAAATTAGATGTGATTATTTTGAAGAAAGATGCATTCACGATGTAAATAAAGATTAGCCTTGTACAACTGTTGGAAAAATATAAAGGCAAAGAAAAATTTAGAGATTAAAGATTTTTTTGGAAAGCTTAAGTAACAGGTATATTTAAAGATATGAGGGCAATAGGATGTCATTCATGTTATCATAATATTATTGTATTTTCAACCCAAGTAATCTTAGAAATTAATTAGACTAGTAATAAACAAATAATATCTGGTTAGAGGTCTGCATTACTGAAAAATTTTGGGTGATAAGAGCATAATTGTTTTGTTCTTTTCAAAAATGGTAATGATTAATTCCCTAAGGCAAAGGCCTAATGTAAACAAGACAGAACCAGAGATTAACACTGATACTGGACTTAAAATAGAGAAAAAGTATGGTATGAATAAGCTTATTTAATTGCATCCCTTTAAATAGATATAATTTTCTGCAACATGGCATAGAGGAAATGTGAACAGTAGAGGCAGGAGGAATGACAGTTGTCTTTAGCTCCTTTACTTTATTTTATTTATTGCTTAAAGGTGCATGATTAAGTTACATCATCGGTTTGGTAGAGAACTTAAGAAAAATATTGTAGGTGAAATGTTTAATAAAATTAATCTCTATATAAATTTTTGTATGACTCATTGTAAGATCTTATATAGAGTAGGATGTTAGCAAGCCCTACAGTAGTAATAGCTAACATATATGAAACACTTTCTAAATTAGATTTTTATCATGAGCTTTAGAAACAGATTTGCAGATAAAACCATTTTAATAATTTCTCACTGCACAAATATCACTAGATATTACATGAAGATACATTTCAATATGACTTTTTGTTAAGAAACATAATTTGATGCTAGTGTTGAATTCATGTGTTTTGTCTCTTGAAAATTGCTCTACTATCACAATTTCTGTATAGCGCAAAAAATGAGTAGGACAATGTCTTACTTGAGAATATTTTATTTTGCCTACATAGAATGTGGTTACAAGAAAAATCTATCATCAGATCATGTAGTAATTTTGGACAGAGTCAGCTCTGCCCTGTGCTAGAACAAAAGAATTCAATTTAGAGTCTCAGACCATTCGTGCATTAGTATTCTGAAATAAAGAAAAAAATTCAGACTAAAATTAAAATTTAACTAATAAGCTCTGGCTGGTGGCTCAGTGGATAGGCACACACATGCTTTAACCCATTCCCCTCACACAGTGTGCAATGAAAATCTAAGAAGATGGAAGGGATTAGTGAGTGATTTACAACTTAATGCTGCCAGGCCAAATTGATGAGGATTTCAGAGTCACAATGAAAAACGATTTGAAAATAAAGCCCCAAATTAATATTGACTCACATCAATATTAATATAGACACAAAATGAAAGTTTAGAAGGTAAATTAGCAAGGACAAAAACATTCAAGAAATTACTTGGGAATAGAGTGGTGACTAGATCTATCATAAAACATAAAACCAAAATAAGTTGATGTAGCCATTCCTGGTGTCTGACTCAAAATATTTCCAAAATTTTGGTCAAATGAACTGCCAAATAGTTTTTTAAAAGTTTTTTTTCCCACAAAATATGTTAAAGTGAGACACAACAGGGTAAGTCCTGACACAGCTTTTATTCTCAAAGGGCTTGTTTATGTGGGAAGAAAGGAACTTAACCTGTGAGGCTTTTCAAGACAGGTGACTAAGCCAATGCTCAGGACACAGAAAATGGGAAAATTTTAGATGTCCATCATGGAGTAAGGTGAACTCACCAAGGACTGCACTTTCAGGTTAAGAACAAGTACTCAGTGTTCTTGAAGGAAAGTCATCTTGGCTCAAAGCACAGTGTAGAGGAAAACTGCAGTGATGTGAACAATTTAGGTCTCATAAATATTTGTCATCCAAATGTACGAGATTTGTCCCAAAAGTATCGAGCCAATGTCATTATAATTAAAATGGTTTGTGTAGCTGGTACTTTCAGGACAGACCCCGTGCTTCAAAGGATAGAATTAAAATTTTCAAGCATTAATATAAAAATACTTAATATTGGTATCTTGGGAAGTACAGCAGAAGCAAAAGAAAAGCCATTTAGGGCTTCTGTCTTAAAAAATGCACCTTTACAAAAAAGTTTTTAGTACAAGGAGAATCAAATCACAAAAATAAGTGAAAAAAGTACTATGAATGAGAACCATTGAACGTAACTATTAAAAAGGCAGGAAATCAGAAGTACAATATGACTTTTAATAGAATTCTTACAATAAAGTCTTAAACAACTAGGATTTCTTTAAGAAAAAATTAGCAGTGAAAATATACTGTAAGAAACAATTTAGTCTAAAAGCAAAAAATTCTTTTTGCTTTCAACATTTTACAGGCTTCAAAAGATAAGTAGCATTAGTCAAAAAGAAACAATTTAATAAAAATAAAGCTTTTAGCCCTGGCTGGTGGCACAGTGGATAAGGCTCCAGCCTGCAAACCCAAAGGTTGCTGGTTCGATTCCTATCCAGGGCACATAACTAGGTTGTAAACCAGGTCTCCAGACAACTCCATAGCTGGAGGCAGGCGAAAGGCAACCATATGTTGATGTCTTTCTCCTTCCCAGCCTCTCTCCCTTCTCCTTTCTCTAGAAATAATGAATGAAATCTTAAAAAAAAAAAAAAAAATTATATATATATATATGTATAATCTTTTAAATAAGTAATATATGTGAAAAGTATAAGTTATTTATTCATTGGGAACAAATTATCACACAAATTAAGAGTAATTTAATTGGAAATGCAAAAGAAGATCAAACTTGTCCATAATATGGTACAGCTATCCTGCACACAACCAAAATGCACTAAACCTCTAACCAGAGGCAATGCAAATTCCTTGGTTGATATCTACTATTCTCATAGATATTCTCTAACTTAAATATAGTTCTATAAAGTTAGCTATAATTAATATATCTTATGTTAGATGACACAAAAATACATGTATAGATACAAAAATACATATATACTATGTATCTATATATATATATATATAAATATATATACATACAGAGAATGAGATGTATATATCATAAATTACTTAGAAATGCTCAGGAAAATTAATCTTTTTTTCATTCCATGCCTTCTTTGCCTTAGCAAACCTTTAGCTGGTCATGGTTGTGTGTTTGGGGGGGCAACTCAAAACTTTTCTGGTAAGATTTGACCATTAGCATTAGTGTCTAACTTGTGTTGTAGTAGTTTTCCACTTAATTGCAGTACATGACAACTCTATAAGAGGTAACCTAATAGGTCTTCTTGTTTCTTATCTTAATTGTACAGTATAGTAAGTAGCCCAAATTCCACTTAATTATAAGGATCAATTACACTATCCATATGGCAACTCCTTCTTTAAATGTTGATATAGAGACTTGGTCAAGTGGGGGTCTTAACTCCCAGTTCAGTGGCATCATTGTTGTGTTTCCTGATGGCAGAATTCCTCCTTTTGGAATTAAGATCTAATAAGGGCAGGGAATAGGTCATGGGGCAGGAAGGAAACAAGTAGACCGCTAAGGAAAATGGTGTTGCCACTATCACTTCCACTCATTCACTAAACTCATGAGTCCTGATTACAGGAGGAACAACATCCTCTATTAATAATTTTAAGCTTGTATAGCTTTCTGGAGGGCATTGACTCAGACCTCTAAGGTACTGTCCCCTACCTGAACTCTAACAGTTTCCAAAAGTGTCTTCCATATTACTGTCAAACCAGCTGCCTTAGGACGAGAGCTGTCATGGTAAGACTCATGAATTCAATGAGCATGCGCCCTAAGCTGCATTTTATTTGCTGTGAAGTTTCTTGTTTATAAGTAATGCTATGTGGAATGCCATATGATACAGAAAGTGTTCTTTAAGTCCACTCATAGAAATTTTGATAGAAGTATTGCTGTTTCAGTCAGTAAAGCAAATCTATATTTAGAGTTTATGTGTATATTTTCAGAAGATAGTCAACCTGCACAATGGTGCCATCACAGGGACTCCGTGTTGGTTTCTGTTACTGGAAGATTAGGTATGCGGCAGTAACCATAGTTATGCCACCTTTGATGGCAGAAGTCTACATTACTAAGCCCATGTATAACCTCCATTACTGATACTACAGTTATTTTCATGAAGCCACTGGAAAATGATAGGGATGGCTGCAGAAGAGGCTGACTGAATTTCAGAAAATGACTCTATCTATTTGATTATTAAAATCCTGCTCTGCTGATTATTTGGTGATTATTCACAGGGATACAAATACCTTTATAGCTTTTGTCCATTCAGAGATGTCTATCAAGATACCACTTTCATAATTACCCTTGTCAGCACTTTTCCATTCATGTTGCTTCTAAGACCTTGACCTTCTAATCAAATCTTCAGTCACAAGAGGGATCAGTATAAACTCATAATTTTGCTGTTTCTCCTTCTGAACAAAATAAATAGCCAGCTGGGCTACTCACAATTGTGCCCAGTAGATGGATTTTGCTCAATTGATGTCCTATAGTTCCAAAAGGAGATGGGTTCATACTGCCAATAACTTTTGGATGGTACTGCATAGCAGGAGAACCATCTGAAACCAGACCTAAAGCTTCTTTCTTATTCAGCTGGTCACAGGGAACTCCTCATGAATTAACAAATCTGGGCTGGGAGAGAGAACATACTATATCAGGTATAGAGACCACAGGTATTTAGGCTACTTTCTTATGTACCCTACTGTGCATCCAAGATCTGATTTCTTATACACCACTTTCATTTGAAAATAGAGTGCTGCTGTGCATGTCCAAATTTATGGTTTGAGAGTCAGAAAACACCCAGTTTATAATGGTCAGCCTCACCTGGTAATCTGGGACTCATGATTTAGCTTTCAGTCTCTGCTAAGATCAGTAGCAATCTAAAGGCCATTTCTCAAAAGGAGAGTAGTTATACACATACAATGGCAGGATTTTGCTACAAAATCCTAAGTGTCTGTGCTGACTATCCTCTATGAGCTAAAAGGATCTAGATAGAATCTCTATCTGCCACTGACACTTCAGTACCATAGAATCTTCTGGATCATATGATCTCACTTGCACAGCTGTTTGAATCTATTGCAGAGGCTTGTTTTTCTGGACCTCACTTTAAACTGGCAGCACTTGGATCAATCAGTAAATTAGCAGGAGTAACACTCTAAATGAGAGCTATGTTATCACTTCCCCAAAGAAGTCCACTAAACCTGCATCAGTATTTTGGATATAGAGAAGCTAGTTTAGTGAATTATCCTTCACCTTAGAAGAAATATCTGAACATACTCAACACCACTGAGCCCCTAGAAATTTCAGCGAGGTAAAAAAATCTCTGAATTTTTGTTGAAGCAATTTCCCATTTTCTGACATGAGAATGTTTTGCCAATATGTCTAAAATAACTGCAACCTTTTGCTAACCAGGTCCAATTGGCATGTCATCAATACATTGAATCAGTGTGGTGCCTTTTGGAAGGGCTGGGGATTGAAGTTCCCTGTAGACGAAATGATGGTGTAGCGATGAAGAGGCATACACCTCTGAAGGAGAACACTGAAATATATATATATTGGAAGATTAGGTATATATATATATATATATATATATATATATATATATATGTATATGTATATATACAGCTTGCCAATGGAAAGAAACCTGCTAACCTGCTTCTGGAGATTTTTACTAAGTTATTGAGGGGAGAAATTATTTTTTCATACCAATAGCTGCAAACCTGGTACCAGGGGAAATGGTGACTTACTCAAGTCATGGACCCACATCTGAGAAAGCAGCTGCAATTACAGTCATCCCTGGTTAAGTGTGTGATCATCCCATCTGTTTTCTGCCCAAACCAAATAGGCAAATTGGATGGGGGGACCTGGGGTAGCACTACCACTGCATCTCCCGAGTTCTGGCTCTAATCCCTGCAATACCACCAGGAATGTGTCATTGGCTCTGATTCACTGTTGTCCTAGGTAGAGGTAGTTGTTGCTTCTACTTAACCTTTTCTGGTTCTCTGCACCAGTCAGACAACTGACATAGCTATTCTGTTTCATATGTCTATTCACACATCCTTGAACTGGAGCAATAACCAAGAATGGGTTTGGTGATACCCTGGATACAGTAGGAGATGGATTTGAGCTAAAAACTAATTTGAGCACCTGGCTTCCCTAAACCCCTCCTCTGACAGTTGGACCACCATGTAGTTTGGGGTCTAGTGTAAATTCAGTATTCCAATAATTTCTCCAAAGTCTGCATATTTCCCTCTCCATAGAGAACAATCACACTGATGATGGTGATGGGTGTCTTTGGAGAAGGCTGGGGTAAGTTTTGAACATTTAAATTATAGCAGAGTGCTCCCTGAAAGGGACCCATCCTCCCCTCATTCCTAAAAGCTGGGAAATGATTAAAAAAAAAAGCTGTGGCTGTCTGTTTTGGTGAGCCAGTTAGACTTCTACACATTTAGCTTAGAATTCATACAAATATCATTTCTGTAGATCCAGTAAAAATTATTAGACCGTTCATTGATTTTGTTTATAAGGGACATCATGATCAATAAGCCAATGTCATAGGTTTCTGTAAATTTGACTTTTGACAACTATCTTTAACTTTGTATCTATTACAGAGCTAACCACAACCAGTTTGGCTTTGGTGATTAAGTGCTGGCAGCTGGCTCCTTGACATTTTGGTGCTCAATTTTCTCCACTGCATTTGGGGACGCCAGTTCTGTCCCAGAAGTTTTCACACAGGCAGAGGAGCTTCTACCCAGCAAAAGGGTCAGTAAGGGTAAAAAGAAGGAACTCTCTGTGTAGGCAAATAGATATACTTGGAGAAAGACAGAGAAACACCGCTTTTTCAATAATGATGCATTTTATGTGAAATAATTTACAAAGGCAAAAACTTTGCTGAGTGCAAAAAAAAAAAAAAAAAAAAAACAAACCCAAAACTCAAGTTTCTAATGCACATTTTGCACAATGGCTGATTTCCAGCATAAAACACATTAAGTAAACAAAATAGTAACACCTTTTTCATTTTTATCCATATAACCTTGACAGCAGTTTCAGAGTTACATATGTAAAGCAATATACATCACAATGCCACAAACCTATAAGTATAAAGCCACATACATTATCATAAAAGATACCTTAGATTATCTTTCCATTTAGTACTACATTACTCAAATTGATACCACTTTGTTCATAATCCTATCATTTTAAGTCAGTTACATTATCTGCCGTAGCCTGTCCCTTATCAAAGATGTTGATATAATTGTGTTTATGAGTGTGTGTTTGTTCCCTATTATTAGTACTTTGAAGGCAGGGAAACTACTTTCTCATTTTGTTTCACTCTTACATTAATTCTAGCAGAATTTGGGTATATAACAAGCATTTGATGTTTTTATGTTGATTCAAAAGTTACCTAGGGTTCATAATTTTCAAATATTTTCTTGTTGTGAGTGCTGTATGATGTTTTCCTACTTAACCAGCCATGGTGCCACTCAGAACATCCCTGAATTAGCAGTGTAAATTAAGAGTAAAATAAACACATGTCCTCATCCCCACCATTAAAATGATTCAGAGAGTGCATAATGTAATTAGGCAGTGATGTGACAAGGAATATATTATAGATTGCTTTTCTCTCTTATTCTCTTTATTTTACTATAAGTGTTTAAGAGTGAAATTCTACTTTAGCTTATGGTAGAGTATACATATATCAAATATAATAGATATATTGATTTTATACTGCTATACATTTTATAGATTGACTTAAATATTTGACATGCACAAAGTCTTTGATTACTATCCACTACTCAGAGATTTGAAACTGAGGTATTATTTCAACTTGTTTTAAAATAAGTTTTCTTTGAAAAAAATATCTGTCCCATTATAGAAAATTAAACAAAATTGGACTCGCAAACAAAACAAAACAAAAATGAACAGAAATAAAAAATAAAGAACACCTGTACAACAGAGAAATATGCATTATCTCCACCAACTAATCTAATTATATTTGGTAAATACCTTAGGACAAGACCTTGGCAAACTCTCCTGAATCAGAAATAAACTACGTGGTGCCTTACTTATTTGGCTTGGTGAGCATCTGGGTTCCCATAGAAACTGCATTATGTCAGAGTTTAAATAAAATTAATCTAATGCTTCCAATATAAATAAGACTTTGTACTGAATAAGGCATCAATATGTTGTTATATGTATTTTATTTAAAAAGATAATTTTATGTTGGTTTGCAAAATAATATTACCACATAACCACTTCAAAAGGAAATAACATGTCATACACAAAGGTGATAAAAAAAAATTGAGGTGGATCTTGGAAGGATTTTATTGATGACTTTAATATAAAATGATCAGTAGAAGTACAGGATAATTTTAGTTTGCTGCTTAGATACAAATGCATTCAGTGATGCTTTCCAATTAACTATTCTTTTGTCCCAAATTCCTTTTCATAATGGTAGAGTATATGGCTGAATTACATACTCATTCCTTACTCATAATCTCACAATATTTTTTTTTCTGATTGGTATTGTAGAAATAAGAGGAAAAAATGTAAGCTCAGGCAAACTCCACAAATTCATCATCATCATAACTGGTCTAATTTTTTGCCTTGTCTAAAATGGTTTTCAAATGTACCATCTCATAGAGTTTGCTTAATAACCTAGTGCAGGCAAATCAACTATATTTTCTCACATTTTATGAGAAATGACACTAAAACTGAATAAATTAGTTATCTATCATGTTCATAAAATGGGGAAAAAAAGGAAATAGTGGTACCTTAAATGGATGAAAGTCACTGATTCCAGATTAGTAGGGCTTTCCACTCCCTAGCTGAAGGAACTTAGTTCAATCACCTGCAAGGTTACTTAGAAGCTCCATGAGAGTGAGATAGAAAAATCACTCTGTGAAATACAAAGCATAGTATATATATAAAACACTAAGAAAGGACACAATGAAGCAGATAGAATAAAAAGATGAGAAACTTTTTTAAAAAGCTAAGTTACAATTTTGTAAAGCCCATAATAATGCAAAAATTTTTAAGCTTATGTGGTGTAAATACATATAGATTTAGCATTACTGAAATAATTAACTAATGTAAATTAAATAGCTTAAGTTTACCTGCTGCCCTGTGCCTATTCATTTAATTTATTATATTTAAACTTGGTTTTCTTTGACTTTATTTAGTTACTAAATATAAGCTTTGGTCTTTATATTATTTGTAGTTCCTATGACTATTACTTACAACTCATGATACACATAATTTGTATTGCCTTTATTAGTGAAGTTGCACACAATTTCACATATATTAGCCACTTAATACATTTTTTTGTACAGTGGCATTTCAGGTCTTTAATTAATTTTTTGTTGATTTTTTATTTTTAGGAGTTTTTTGGTTGGGCTTTAAACACATTCTTGTCTTAAGTTTTACAGTGTACAAGATGACATATGTTGTGAAAATCTTTTTTGAAATTATGGTTTGTTTTTTTCCTTTACCTAATTAGATCTCTGATAAACATAAGTTCTCACTTTTAACCATTTATTCTTTACCGTTTTCTTATTTAATGAATTCACATTTTGTCATAAGTCAACTAGCCACATATGAAAGGGTCTTTTCCTGGAAAGTACTGTGGTATAACTGGCCTTTTCATCTACACTGTGCAATTGTCAATACCATACTGGTTTCCTCAGTTTAACTATAAAATATGATGTGTAAACTAACAGAATAAGTTCTAACACATAGCATTGTTTTGTATATGTGTGTATTTGTTGGTCCTCTGCTTCTTTTGTTAATTGAAAAACAATCTGATTTCTTTGCCTGGTACAACAACAAAAATGAAAAACTACTGGTGTTTTGATTGAATTCCCTGGTACTGGAGATTGGCATCTTCAAAATACTTAGTTTTTTAGTTCATGAACAAGGATATTCTTTATTTTTTAAAATTCATATTGATTTGAGAAAGGAAAAGAAAAAGAGAGAGAGAAACACTGACTTGTTATTCCAATTACTTATGCATTAATTGATTGTTTCCTGTCTGTGCCTCAACTGGGACCAAACTTCAACTTTGGCATTTCCGGGATGTTGCTCCAGCCAACGTAGCAACCCAGCCAGGAAGGTACATTCTTTCTTTTACCCAAGTCTTTGTTAGTTTCTCTTCCTAGTGTTAGACAGGTTTACAGCTTCTATTTCTTTTATTAAATGTATTGCTACAATTTTTTATATTCTTATGCAGTTAGGAATGGTTTCTTTAAATAATCACTGCCTTGTATATTTTTAAATTTTACGTCCATAAACATGCCTTCTGCAAATAATGATTTTATAATTTTTCCTTTGAAATCTAATGTTGTTTATTTACCTTATTTATAATACAGTAAGAATCACAGTACAAATTTTACTATGGTGGAGAACTGATGTTTCTGGCCAATAATCAATGAGGACTTGAGGCCTTCCAAAAACTACGTGAATCAACATGGAAGCAGTCTCCTCTCCCCTCTCCCCTCCCCACCAGATCTGAAGTTCCCTTAAATCCAGTGGCTACTTTGACTGCTGCTCTTTTTGAGCCACCGAGTCAGAGGCATTCACTGAAGTTGTAACTGATGTAAGGACCACATAAACTCTGTGGTTTTGTTTTAAAACCACTACGTTTTAGGACAATTGGTTAAGCAATGAGAAATTATAAATGCACATACTTTAGCAATTTAATAAAGTTTGCTTTCTTTCCTAATTTATTGAATATTTGAAAGTAAATATTAGTCTTGAAATATATTGAGGAATATATTTTCTGAACCATTCAAAATGCGAGTATGTTTTTCTTTTTTATTCTGTTAATACAATGTGTAACAATGAATGTTTTAATGTTTAAATAAACTTGGATTCTTTTTTTTTTAATCCTTTATAATCATATATATATATATATATATATATATATATATATATATATATAATTTCTACTGATTTGATAAAGAAAGAGAGAGGTCGCTGTTAGAAACAGACAGCTTGCCTCCTGTATGCACCCAAACCAAACCAGGTGTGGACTCCACAGCCTAGGTGTGTGCCCTGACTGGGGACTTGAACTCTTTTGATGTATGGGAAGACACTTGAACCAGCTGAGTCAGCAGCCAAAGCAAAAACCTGGATTTTTATAATACACTCGAATTAATTACAATATATTACATATTTTATGTATAATAGATTCTGTTTGGTAATGTTTTGCTAAGGGTTTTTGCATCTGTGTTTATGTGAAATTGGACTAACATTTTCCTTTTAAGTACAGTTATATGCTGGTGTCATAAAACAAATTTGGATTTTTACATTGTCATAGGAAAAATTCAGTTTATATTTGGCATTACTTTCCTTGAAGTATCTGACCTCACTGGTTAAGCTACTAGAGCCTGGCTGGAGTGTCTTTGGGCAGTGCCAGAATTTCAGTTTGATCCCAGTTGGGGCACAGACAGGCAATGACCAATGAATGCAGAAAAAAGTGGAACAACAAATCAATGTTTCTTTTTCCCTTTCTCTCTCTTTTGTCTTTTAAAAAATGTTTTAGTTATTTTTGATAAGTGGTATTCTTCCATGAGTTGTCATATGTCTCCTAATTGTTTACATATTTGAACATAGATATTTTCTATGCCTTTTATTGTATCTCTAATGTTATTAGAACTATGTGGCAATGAATCCTTACATTAACTGATAATTACTCTGAGAGTTTTTCATTTCTAGTAGTGTTATCAACTAAGTTATAATTTTAGCATAAATTGATTCTATTATATGTTTCTTTAAATCATCACTGAGATCACTTTTTAATTGCTTTTACAGAGAGAAGAAGGGAGAGAGGAAGGGAGAGGGGGAGGGAGAGAAACCTCAGTGTGAGAGATAAACATCAGCTGGCTACCTGCTCTATGCTCAGTACCTGGGATCGAACCTAGAACCTTTCAGTTATGGGACAACACTCCAACCAACTGAGATGCACTATCCAGGGAGATACTATTACAACTTTTTTATTCTGCTTCATTTATTTCTGCTACTTTCATTGGGTTAAATGATCTTCCTCTTAATACCAGGAAAAAAATGGTTAATTTATTAATTTTCTACCTTTATTTTTTTTAATGAAACCCTTTCAATCTATTTCCCTCTAAGCATAAATTTGACAGCCCTCCACAAGTTGTAACATGTGTGCGTGTGCGTGTGTGTATTTATATAATTTTCAATTTACTATAACTTCTAAACTCCTTAATGAATTAACATTTTAACTATGGGCTATTTAGAAATATATTTCTAAATTTCCAAGAATGTTGGATGTGTTTACATTTTTGCTGTTTAATTGATTTCTGATTCAACTGCATTTGTAGTACTTTAGTGGTTTGAAATTTCTAACTCTTGCTTTTAGGGTTAGCTTATGGAAATAGTTTTTAAATATTAAAGGTAGAAATAAGCCCTGGCACAGTGGATAAGGTGCTGGCCTGTGAACCCAAAGGTTGCTGGTTCGGTTCCCCAGCCAGGGCACAAAACCAGGTTGCAAGCCAGGTCTCCAGCCAGATCCATGGCTGGAGGCAGGTGAAAGACAACCATACATTGATGTTTCTTTCCCTGTCTGCCTCTCCCCCTTCCTCTGTCTCTGGAAATAATAAATAAAATTTTAAAAATAATAACAAAGATGGAAATAAAAATAATATAGTTATGAGTTTCCAGGTATTTAGTGCAAGGTTCCTTAGGACAGGTAGTCAGGTTTGTCAATTGCATTATTTTAATTTTCCATAGCTTTATAAAATCACATTTAAAAAAAATTAGTTACAAAGATAACTGTAAATCTAACACAATTTATCCTTTAAATGTTATTATTTTGAGGCTTTATTATCAGATATATTCTTCTTCAAGATCTTATATTACTTGTGAGTTGAGCCTTTATTACCATGAACTAACTGTGCTTACCTTCTCATTGTTTAGTCTTCAATCTTACTCTGTGGTAGTAATATAGAATTATACTCTTAATTTGATTAGCATTTGAGTGGAATATTTTTCATTCTTTTATATTAAGTATTCCTATATTCCTATATTTTCATATTATAGAGAGCATAGGAAGAGCATAGGAAAACATATATTAGACCCTGTGTCCAATTTACAACTTATTTTAGCTGAAACCTTTATTCCATTAACATAAAAAAAAAAATAAAATAAACTACTCGGAACTTCAAGCAGTGAGATAATTGAAGACTGAAGTAGCAGTCCATTGGAGATTCCCATGCTGGGATCTGTGTGTTTTTCTAACAGTTGCATTCCTTTAAACCCACCTAATTAGGCAAACTGCTTCAACTCCTCTAAGCACTCTTTCACACAGGAAATTTTTGCCTGCCTGGAAGCTGATTGCTTCCTGTTGTCTGTTTGTTTTAGTGAGCAGCATTCAGATTAATAAGAAATATATTGGCAAATGGCTACTTTTCTAACTAAACAGACAAAAACCAGTAATGTAGGTTGTGCCGCCCTCATAAATGGAGTGAGTAAGTGCTTTCATGAAGGAGTACCAAGAAAGCTCCCTGGTCCCTTCCTCTATGTGAAGATGAAGAGCGGAAAGCACAGCAGAGGGCTTTCACCAGAGTCTGACCATACTGGCACCCTGATCTTGGACTTCAAGCCTCTGAAACTGTGAGAAATGCATTTATGCTATTTTTAAGCCACCCGGTATATGGGATTATTGTCATAGCAGTCTGAAAGAACTGAAACAACTAGCTTCATTACGAAGTTACTATGATTGGTTGGAGGCTGTATTTTTTATCTTGGCCACAATGTGGATTTGTCTCCTGTGTGCTTTTACATGCATCTACAATTATGTCACTATATTCAGCATACCCTTTCAGAGAACTTCAGAGTCTGCTATGGGTAGATTGACCTCCCAGTCAGGCAGTGATACCTTTGCAGATAATGGAACATTTATGCTTTTCAGAGTGCTTAGTGGGAAGCAGTTGAATTCAATATCCCTGTGCTTCTCTCTCTCTTTTTAAAAAAGATTTTACATATTATTATTTTTAGAGAGAGGGGAAGGAAGGGGAAGCAGAGAAGGAGAGAGACATCAATGTATGGTTGCCTTTCACCTGCCTGCAACCATGGACCTGGTTGGAGACCTGGCCTGCAACCTAGTTATGTGCCCTGACTGGGAATCGAACCAGTGACCTTTGGGTTCACAGGCTGGTGCCTTATCGACTGTGCCACCATCCAGGGTTTCTCTTTTGATTTAGATATAAAACAAGATTATATTAATGTTATATGAATGCTAACACCACTTTAGAAGATAGATTCAAAGTAAAAGAGTTGTAAAAAGAGTTGTTTGCTTGTTGTTTTGATATACATATATATATTATATATATATATAATATATATATATACACATATATATATATTTAAGCTCAAGATGGTAAAGAAATTGGAGAGAAAAGTAAGCAAGTCTGTGCTTTAGGCAAAAATCCAAAGTATTTTTTTAAGTTTGTGGATCAGACCAACTGTCTAGTGCAATATCAGGATTCTAAGAAAGAAATTTTAAAAAAAAGCTTCTCGCTTCAGCGAGAATATACTAAAATTGGAATGATACAGAGAAGATTACCATGGCCCCTGCACATGCAAATTTGTGAAGCATTCCATATATATATATATATATATATATATATATATATATATATATATAGAAAGAAAAAGAAAAAAAGAAAAAGATTATTCTGAAAATTAGGTTGGTCCTCTGCTGTTTTCCAAGAAAAATTTATCCCAGGAGAATGCATCCTCCCTTGCATTTACTTGATTTGTTTGAATATTAGATATTCCCTATTCAGTTTGAATGTAACATTAATACATTTTCTCTCCCTTCCTGGTGTGGCAGATATAGCATATTGGTTTATTAACTGCATTATTGACTTCACCCCAACTACTCTTTTGCATTGTTTAGAATGTTTAGAATATGCTAGGGGCTGGGCAGTTAAAGATCACCTTCCTCAAATAATCATATAGCCCAGGTTCTGCACATACCTGATTTATGCCAAGTAGATGCAATTTTGAGGTAGAAATGGGCTGTGTTGGTGCTTCTACTATTTCTGCTGATTCTGGTGTAAGGACATGTGTGTCTGTGTATAGCTGTAACAAGTATTTTATTTTATTTTATTATTTATTTTATTTTCTTTATTTTTTTCTAGAGAGAGGGGGAGGGAGAGAGGAAGAGAGGGAGAGAGACATCATGTATGGTTGCCTTTCACCTGACTCCAGCTACAGACCTGGCTGGAGACCTTGCTTGCAAGCTGATTATGTGCCCGGGCTGGGGAATGAACCAGCGACCTTTGGGTTCACAGGCTGGTGCGTATCCACTGAGCCACGGGACAGGGCTTGTAACAAATATTTTAGTACCACAGAAGTGAAGGTCAGGAAGCAGAGCACAGGGCATCTGCTGTTGTTGCTATGGGATCACAGCTGAGATCAGGATGTCTTGAAGAGAGTCACTTCCATAAGACTCAGCTCCGGACCTTTGCTCTCCTGCTCCCCTTCGGACAGCGGCGTCCACCGAGGCATCCTTGTCAGGAGAGCGTTAATGCCCTGCGAGTGTTTCTGGAGCTTGGCTACAGCTATCTGTCCAGAGCGTCCGGAGGCCTAGGCCTCTGCCTTTGAGAACTATATCCTTTTCTTCATGCGCTACACAGTGGCTTTAGTTACTTGTAACCTAATGGACACTGTCTTACCATTCCGCAAAACTTTTATTCCAAAACCCGCTACAATCTTAGGCATCACTTGAACATTCTCATAAAGTGCGGTGTGTGTGATGCTCAAAGTCTCCGGGGCTCTTCCCTACGTGCAGTGAAAATGCTCAGCTTTTTAAGTTCTCTGTAACCAATTGTCTTTCACACCACTAACGATGACTGCAGTTATTAGGGAGAAATGTTTGGGGATAAGTTATTTATAAGCAATATAAGTATCTTACGCTATACTTTTGTGTATTGGAGCAGAGGAATTATTAGAAATGAAATATTTTTTTAACAACTAGGCTGGTGTAGGAAGAATTAGGGAATGAATTAGATGGTAATCCTGAATATTCTGCACATCTCATCTTTACAATGTGTCACCACCATTCTGTCCTGTAACATCATTACTTAGATGTAGTTTCATAAAAGTAATATTTATGATAAATATGTCATAAACATTTGATTAATTAATAAGTGTTCCATATCTCTGCATAAAGATTTAAAATGTCATATACATTCTTAACATGCAGTACTGCTTATTTATATTATTAGTTTGATTTTTAAAATAATAAAATAATTTTATTTTATACATAATAAAATCTACAATTTGATAATATTCTGTCTTCTCTTTAGATTGATATTTTTCATGCTTGCACATCAAATATGCAAAGAATATGCCTGTAATGCTATAAATAAGTTGTATTTGATTTTTCCCTTACTCCCCTCCCCTCTTTCATTTCTAACAACCCAGCATGTGTTTAAGGGAAGAGTCTTCTTGAGTTACATTTAGTTCATTCAGATAAGTAGTATCACTCTTTTTCACTCTCTGTGCTCTGATTTTTCTCCATTCTCAGGACCTATGAAAGAGAAACCCACCCATCTAGCTGAGGAGACCAGTCAGAGAGCTGGGCAAAACCAAAAAGTGTGTCTACTGGGAGCTTTAGTTAAGACAGTGTGCATTTTGGTGCATCTAGGAAATGTAACCAGGCATTCTTTGGCATAAAACTGTTAAAGAAAGAACATTTTGGGTATTAAGGCATTTTTCTTCAATAATGAATATATTCTTTTTCCTTTGATTCCAATGATTTTATTTAAAAAGTTGTATGTCAATTAGCTTCTATATTTTGATTATTTTCTGATTTTCCTTTTCATAAGGTTTTTAATGCTCTTACATGTTGTATAGTATGTATTTTCCTTTTTTTTATTTACATTATTAGTACTTAATGAAAATCTTTAAAAAAATACTTCACAAGGCCTTTTAATGTGAGGTTTTGGTAATTATTTCTTTCAATTTGTTTAATTTTTATGTATTTTTAATGGAAATATGGACACATTTCTTTCCCTTAATAATTTCCTCTTCCATTTTTCCCTTCATTGCTTCACAATTTTTTATTTTATCAGTTTTCTTCAATTGTTTATGTTTTACTTCAAATAGCAGCAAGCTTGTTTCTTTTCAAATTTGCCTGTTTCTCCTTCATGCTATATTTTGGGGGGAGGATTATTATTATTATTTCTGTGTATGCTGTTTAATTTATTATTTTTATTTTATCTTGCATTAATGTTCCCAAATGACTGGTTACACTTTTTTTTTCCCCCTCTGGGATGATATGTATATATGCATCTCATCTGAAGGCCTAAAGTGTAGTATTTCTGGGATGTGTGAATTAGCTAAAACAGCTTCTCACAGCAGAGATCATCCTCTGGTTTTAACTTCCTTCTAAATTCTAGGTTTAGGTATGTCCCTCTAGCTTTCTCCATAGATAGCCTTCCCTTTCAGCTAATTCCTCTCAATTTCCATCACAAAACCTTGTATTTATTTTTTCTAAAACCTGACCATGCTGATTTTAATCATTTCACTCCAGGCATGGAGTGAAGGGGCAACATCCTGAGCTCAGGCCAATTGCTACAAGCATTTTTGTCTACTACCCTTTCCAGCAGGTCCAGGTGCTCTGCTCTCTTATTTACACCCCTCCCCGCTTTGTAGCTGACACTGGTCTGCAAGAGCACCATTCACACCTGGCAGCATTGAGGAGTTGAACGGAGAATCACACACACAGTGCAGTACGGTGGAAAGCAGAAGGGACAGGGAGAATTCCCTCTTCTTCTTTACCCATGGATACCAGTTCCTCCATACTTTGTTTTCTGTGGTTTCTGTTAGGTTTTCCTCACATTTTTGTTGTTGCTGTTGTTGTTTTGTGCTTTTTTTAACACCTCACTTTTAAGTAAATTCCAATTTCTTTTTGTTGTGGTGGTTAGTATTGCATTGAATCTATAGATTGCTTTGGGTAGTATGGACATTATATATATATATATATTTCTTTTTTTAAGATTTTATTTATTCATTTATTTATTTTCAGAGAGAGGGCAAGGGAGAAAGGGAGAGAGATAGCAATGTATGGTTGCCTTTCACCTGCCTTCCAAAATCTTATTGTTAATATTTATGGATTCAATTCCCCAAGATGATAAAGGGATGAGGTAGAGAAGACTCCAGGAATATAAGCATTCACCTTGATGGCCCAGCAAACATCAGAATGAGAGATGGCCTGAAGGTGCTGTGGGAGGAAGCTAGAAAGATAAAATACTAGGAGTGTTCTTGGCCCCCGAAGCCTGAAGATTTACAAAGGAGAATCCATATATTCTTGAATATCTTGAGTTGTAGAGGTAAAAGCACCCCAGTTCAATAACAAAACCTGCTTTAATTTAAAAAAACCAACAAGTAACAAAAATAACTGTGTAATACTGTGTGTCTTAGACAAAAATTCCCACAACCCCAAACACTAATGACATATAATTTATAGCCTCTAATCCTTAATGGATGATGGATACCAGTTGAAAGACAAGACAAAAAACAACATTGAATATGGCAGCTAGAAAGCATAGGGGATTATGTAGACTGAGCAAACACATTTATCAGTTGTGACCCCAAAATACAAATAAGCCCACATTTCTATGTACCAAGCCACTGTCTTGAAAATGAAGAGAAGGGAGATGAAAGAATATAATTTTCCAAGGTGCTAAAAAGAACACGTAACAACAACCAACGACACACTAGTTCTTTACTGCTTAGCAGACTTGCAAATAGAAGTTGACATAGCAAGATAAAACTTTCACATTCACATGTAGTATGAGGGATGTTACATTGCTGTAGTAGTTTAATCACACTTTCATTACACAATATAAAAATTAATTTTGTTATTCAATAAAATTTTAAACTTCTTGAAAATACGTAGTTTTGTTTTGTTTTGTTTTGTTTTGTTTTTTCCTTTCACTGTTTATATCCCCTGAAAGTAACACTGCAGCTAAGTTTTAGGAGTCATGGAATAAGTACATGTTGGGCAAATTTTATACCAGCAAGGCAAAACTAAGATTTCAGGAGAGTTCTAGGTATTTTCTCCAAGTTCCCACACACAGCCATTCTGGAATATGGTAGTCTATGTTTCTTAATGCCTTTTCTAGAGAAACAATGATATATATAGCTAACTTGAGTGGCCTACATGTTGGCATGCAAACTGTTTGATCCTATCAAATAAATTATTTCAGAGAGAAGCACTCTTGGGTTTGGTCTTGAACATTAATCTGACAAAGTCATAGAAACCCTACCGGCAAGTATAATAATATCCCTATATCTGTGAATTAATATAGATGTGATTACTTTGAGGTTATGATGAGTTACTGAGATAGAGAACTTATTTCTTAGGTTTATCCACATATGGATAGAACATCAGGTCTAAAGAAAATGATATAATTAATTTCATACTAGCCTATTGCCATCATTATTTTGTTCTTGCTTTAAAAATGAATGTCCATCTGATAAGATCATTAATGTGTCAGAGCACATGTGAGATAAAGTTTAGTATAAATACTATTTAAATAATAAAAATATATAGAAAACTAAATAATCTACATTAAAAGGTACATGTGATAATTGTTTAATATTTATTCTATTTCAAATTATATTCCACTTTACCTTAAAGATAGATTGATATAATCATAATTAAGCCTAAAGTTGAATAAATTTTAACACATTGTTGACCAGCAATTTTATAGCAAAAGCTAATGCAGGTGCAAGCACAAGTTAACTTGTTACCAGTCAACAATGTTTGGGCTTGAAAACACAAGTTTTTTCATGACTGGTCAACAATGTGTTAACAGCAACTCAAGTTTTAGGACTTCTGATTTTTGCAGAAGTTAATGTCTTACTGTAACTGACCTTTAGGGCAAATACATTAGTTATATCTTTATTTGTGTATCTATGATATAAAACTAGTTTTGCTATAAAACCAAATGAATGGGTCAAATTTACCAAAAAAAAATCCTAACAAAAATGCTTTATGAACATTATTATTGAAAACTTAGGCAGCAAAAAACAAATCCAAAATGCACATCTAAATCTAAAGAGGTGATCATTTTGGTAGTGCCATTGAATTTAAGATTATACTTAACAGGTATTGATCCTGGACATTTCTTTTCAGTTATAAAATCCAACTTGGTAAATTCTGTGCGCTTTTCAGCATATATGCTTCGAGGGAAAATTTAAAAGCATAAGAAAATAATACTGAGCCACATTCTTCGTAAGCTGGTGGGAGAATAAGCACGTGACTTTATGCTGCTTAACCCAATTATGTCAGCTTTCACTTCTCTTATACCAGCACAGCAGTCCTCAGCATACCCATGTGTTTTAACTATCTCCAGCTAGGAGGCCTTGGGCCAAAACTTTGTATGATCCGTAGTATGGAATGAAATGATAAGGGGAACCTATCCAAAGTTCCACTCCCACACCATTTAGCTGCTATCATGAATTTTCATCCCTTTTAGAAAATACTTGTGTTAAAATATAAGTATCTTAGAGGAAAAAAAAAAGAAAGTTACTTGATATATATTTTTGAATTGAGCTGCAAATTGGTTATTGTATCAGATTTTTTTGAGAAAAGGCATCCTTCAAGAAAAAAGTATTATATATATATATATATATTTTTTTTTTTTGAGGGGCAAAGTAATTCTGAAGAAAACTTATCTTAGACTAACTTAGTCTAAGAACAGACTTATTTTTTACGTATGAGATCTGTCCAGAAAAAGTCCAACCATTATTAATATAATGAGAATCGTCTGCATGACATCAACATAACCTGGCAGCCAAGGAGCATGCATTGGAATGCACATGTGTGAACAATGATGACTTCAGTGTGAGCATGTGGACTGAGTGACCATCACATTTAAAATGATTGAGCAAGCAGAGCAATAAATCTGTATCACATTTTGCATTAAGCTTGAACATTTCTCCATGTAAACTATTCAGGTGATTCATCACAACAATGTGCATCACTGTCTAGTGCTGAGTTTTTTAGCAAAACATCAAATCACCCCAGTGACTTAGCCCCACTATAGCTCACATTTGATACCCCTTGATTTTAAGTTTTTCCCAAAACTAAAATCACTTTGAAAGGGAAGACATTTCAAGGCTCTTGATGAGATTTAGGAAAATACAACTGTGCAGCTGATGGCAATTGGGAGAATGTTTGAGGTCCTGAGGTGCTTACATTAAAGGGGACTGAGGTGTCATTGTCCTATGTACCATGTTTCTTGTATCTTTTAAAATTAATGTCTCTATTTTTCATTTTACATGACTGGATACTTTGTGGACAGACTTTGTATATTCATGTTGTTTATTAAAAGCCATTTACATATGTACCTAGGAAGGAACAAAAAAATTATTTATTTATAAAATTGGTGTATTCTTAAATGTTTAAACTTCATTCACCTTCAAAGTACTCTCCACTTGATTCAATACACCTATGAAGATGTTTTACCACTGCTCAAAACAATTTTTTAACTGGTTGATTTTGATGCCTTTTAGTGGTTTTGTCATTTTTCATTTCACATCTTCCATGTTGGGAAAACACTTCCCTTTGTGGATTTTTTATCTGGGGAAACAAAGGGAAAATGGCTTGGGGTGAGATCAGATGAATAGGGAGGGAAGGGGTACAGGGATTACATTGGTTTTAGTAAAAAATGCTGAATGCTCAGTGCAGAGTGGACCAGTACACTTGTAAATCACCCATCATAAAATGGGCAAACCTATCAGACACGTCTCCAAAAACAAAAAATTCACTGAAGCAGAATGCGGCCTCTCCCAATAGGACCAGATGATACACTGATACAGATAGGTTCCTAGAACATGCACCTAGCAGGGGGAAGCCTATACGACAGTGGCCCACCTTCCAGAAAATAATTTGGTTTTTGTGTGTATATGCATGTCACATATATGTATGTATGTATGTATGCATGTATGTGTGTGTATATATATATATATCAGTTATTACTAAGCATGTATTATATGATTTCCAGCTGCTAGATATGTTATATGATTTGAATCTTTCAATCCTAAAAGGAAGATATTACAATTTCATGATAAAGGTGTATAAATTGAAGTTCATTTAATGTGAATAACTTTCACAAGTTCCCAGTAATTAATGGAGGGAATTTTTAAACAAGTTAGTCTGACTGTTAAACTCATCTTTCTAACCACTATATTATCCTGTACCACTTTGCTTACTGGAACTGTCATAGTTTCCCTGTGGAATGAGCACTACCATCTTCCCTTAATAAATAAAGTAATTACAAAGAGACAAGAATTAAAAGTAACTTGCCAGGCCCATGTGAATAATTGTTATTGGTCATGCTGGAACCAATTGTGGATGCCAAACCTACTAACTCCCACTGGCTTTCTACCAACGAACGCATAACCTGTTTCACTCCTTGAGCTAGGGGAGCAAGTGGCACTAAGGTGGTGTTACACTGTTTAAGTATTCATTTCATGTTTGAGAGTTGCATAGGGGCATGCCTTTCGACTGCTAACCTATGTCAGGCCTTTTTTCCTGGCACAAAAAGAAAATATGCCAAAAGAAGATCATTCTTGGTTCTTGCCATATGGTTCTACTGAATTTTTTCTCCCTAAAAAGGAACTTGGTATATTGAATTTGCATCATTGACTCCCAAACCATAAATGCACAATACCTAATATTAAAGGAACAAAATCAAAGTTGCTATGTGAGACAGATGCCTGATTGCAGTAACATTGGTAGCCCACATGACTTAAGTCATATCTGGTAGTGTGGGGAAGTCAAATACACCTTCCCACATACACAACACTGTGAACAGAGAAAAACGTGAGGACTTGAAAGAATTTGGCTGCAGCATTAAATCTCTGATGCCAGAGGTGACAGTCAATGCCACCTGAAGGCTACATAGTGAGAGAAACCATATATCCTGATACATAGCCAGGACATGGGAGTTCTTTATCTTTTGGGGACAGAAAAATAATCTTTCTCTAGGTAATGGCTACACTGTAGGTATCAAGTGTTCACATGTCTAAAGAGGGCAGACATGTGAACACATAAAGAAAATTTTCTTTAGAAGCAACACAATCTGGTTATTAATTCATAATAGCAGTTCATTTTAACAATGATTATGCTATACCTTATTTTTTGAAAAACACATCCTTCTCTACCATTCATTTACTTTTTGAGTAATAGTTCACTGTCTCTTGATATTACTAATGAAAAATAATAGTTCAAGGGCAAGAATGCCTACCCACTGAAACTAGTTTTTGTAATGGGAATGAAAGAGAGATAAGAACTATGGCAAATAAGAGTGCACACTTATTCAAAACCTCAATTCTGAGAACTAGCCAAATTTTGCCATAGAGAAATGTTGAGTCTCTCAACTAGATTTTGCTTTTCCCAAGGAATAGATGATCTTGGTTTTGTAAAATCAATTCATTTTCACTTGGCAATAAAATGGTATTAAATTCTGAGTGGATGAACTATATGCATCTGGCCCAGAGATCCCAATTTTCAATTTCTGTTGTTAATGAATAAGATAATAGAGATCCTAGAGTATTTACAAATTCTGGTTGAATTTTGGGAGAAAACATGAAGCCTAGATTCACATCAATGCCCATGACACATATAACTGACTATTCAAAACTCCAGCTATTGTATTTATGTCATTTTATTGGCTACCATCCTCAGGCAAGTTTGCTTCTCCTCTAGGTATGTACAATCCCTGTGCCAAGTGGGCTCCATTCCAAATACTGACTTGAAAAATGTTTGTTTTAAAGGTCAAGTATTAATGAGGGTATATTAAATCATAGTTGACCCAATAAGGTACCCAGTCTGTTAAGTAACTAGTGAACCACAACCTCCATCCATCTAAGCCTACTCTCATGCCCTACATATCATTTTCACCTCTTTTTACTTGTATACATTTTTAGAAGAGAGGAAAACAAAAAAAAGATTGAATAGGGTTGTACAGAACAGACATTCCCAGAATTATTCCAACATTAGTAATCAGAAGTTCCCTATTTTCCTATATGGCTTCCCTGTTTCAAACTGTTCTCAGTGCATGTTTGCCCCAGACATTCACCTGGTTACTCCAAAAGCTGTATCAAATATTAAACATGAAAACTTTTTGCTTCTTATTAAAAACCAAGAAATAAAACAGGTAAGAAATTTTCTATTCTCTTATTATAAAATAATTTTCATATTAAAAATCTAACAATGAGACATCAGATTTATTTTTGAGTATCAGGAAAGTAAAGCAAGGAAGAGAGTTATTATAAATTTAACAAGAATAAAATTGTAAACAATAAGGTGAATTGCACTTATTTATTTATATTTTACAATAAATTTTGCTATGTGTACTACAGTGATCCTTCTCATTTTTATAATCTTTGTGTACTGTGTATGCTGCCTCAATTTATATCAAAAATGGTATTAATTGCTTACATTTCTGTGAGAATGCCTTCAACCAGCTCTATAACCCAGAAGATGAAGAAAATGGTACACCCAGCAATTCTGCTCTGTTCCACTTAGAGTACACCTCTCAATGTGGGCCAAGTGGGAAGGGGAGCTAATTTTAAATTGTTCGCATTGGCTATGTATAAAAAAACATCTTTTTTTTCAATGCCAAATACCCATTATGTTCCACCAATTTATGTACTAAGAAACAGAGGATGGTTTACCTATTTTTGAAGTGGCAGGTCTATGGTTAGAAGTTGTGTTTCAACTAAAAGGCAAAAACTTCTGAGCCAAGGCTGCACCGTGAGGTCCAACAGCTTTATCATTACTCAGACTAACATCCTTTTACCACTGACAGATGGAGCATTATCCCATTTCATCCTATGTTTAGAGAATGTCTAATAATAGAGTTCCAAATAAAATTCATGAACACAAAACTGTTTGTTTAAAGTATTCAACCCAAATCCTCATACTATAGGTTTAAATCTCTTCGCTCCCTTCCATTACTTGTGCAAATGTGGAAGAATTTAGTGCAGTTTTTGTTTATAAGCTCCCATTTTTCTCAGACTTCTTCTTCAAATTAAATGATGCTAGTTTTTTAAATATATTTTGCTTTAGTTGAATTAATTTTCTACACCTCTTTAATCAATCCATTAATGTTTTTCTACATCTGTAGAAAAGTAGGCAGGACATTTTTTTAAGCCTTTTGATCAAAAACAAACAAATGGAAGGAAAGCCCATCAAATCAGCCTAGTGAGTAACTTTAAAAATTATGTTGGAAACATAATTCCTTATAAGAAACCAAATATTATCATATTCAATATATAAAAATAATGCAGTATCAAATCCTTTGCATCTTGAAGAAAATCTGTCAAAGAAAATTATGATTTAATATGCCAGCAAACCAATTTTTTTGGTATTTTAGTTATGACAGGTTTTCAAAAATAGTGTTAGTTAACTAGTAGAGTACTATTAATGAAATATCTAAATTTTTATGCTGAAAAATTGCATCCTTTCACCAAATGCATGTAGAATTTACTGGTCAAGTCTCTGACAGATTTTTAAGTATTAAATACCAACATTAAGCCCTGGCTGGTGTGGCTCAGTGGACTGGCACCGGCTTGCAAACCCAAAGGTCACTGGTTCAATTCCCAGCCAGGGCACATAACGAGGTAGTAAGCCAGGTCCTTATCTAGAGGCAGGTGAAAGGCAAACCACACATGGATGTCTCTCTCCCTTTCTTCCTCCCTACCTGCCCTTCTCTCTGAAAATAATTAAATCTTTTAAACATAAATAAATAAATACCAACATTAACTCTTCTGAATTTGAACATAATGATTAACTTTAGTGTCAATTAATATTAATGCAAGTAATCAGAAGATTCCGAAGGGTTTTACAACAATAAAGTGAAGACTTAGGCTGGAAGAGCATGAGTGGGTGTCGGCCGGCCCCTGAGGGCTCACTCTGGCTGACTGTAGGGAAAGGCAATAATTCTAAAAGCTTAACTGAAGGTTGCTGAAGTTACTCAAAAACATCTGGGAAGATATAAACAACTACCAACGACCCCTCTAATGCTGTAATTTCTTCATAGCTTGCCCCTGGAGCTGCTGTGAAACATCAGAAGCCAGGAAGTTTCCATCAGCTCTCTCAGGCTTCCTCAACTCTCTGGCTAGAAGCTCTCTGAACCTCACGTCTCCCTGCTAATCTTTTGTAACTGCCTCTGAGAAATGGTGCTCTCACTTCCCTTTCTGCTCTTAACTCTCACTAAATGCTTCTCACTGACAGTTTCTGACCTGGAACCACACAGGAATAGGGAATCTTAACTTACAGCCGAGTCACCTGTTCTTCCATGTTTTTCACCAATACAACTGTGGAAACATATTTCCAGAGAGCTCCCAGAGACAAAATTGAATGGAAGTGTTAATCTTATGCATGTTTTTACATACTTTACACCATAACAATGTGATATCAAATTTATACAAATGCATTTAAAGTCGAACTGAGCTCTAATACTTAAATCTTTCTTATACTTGATTTTTAAACTTTTAAAGAACAAAATTACAATTTTAAAATAATACCCATTTTCTTATTCACTGTTATGTTCTGCTTCTCCCTCCAGCCCCTTAAGTTGAAATGTGTTAGGCTTAATGTGCTTCAATGTGGAGATCTAAAACTACCACTACTACCCAAATGATGTGTTTCTTTCATAGGAAGTAGTAGTTCCCAGGATTGGAAGAATTCTCTAGATTTTAAAATAATAAGTCTGCTTTACTTTATATAATAACTGGTGAAGAAAACAGAAAAAATGTGCCAGAGCCCATAAGTATTATTCATCCATGTTTCCACAGACCATGTGAAAAGGATCCCCCAAATTCCCCAGAACCCATGGTTGGGGGAAACAGGGATGGGACTCAGTGGAGCACAGCTATTTGTCCTTTGAGAGCTACCTTTGCATATCTATGGCTGATAGCTATAGTTATGGAAACGGTTACTATCTTTCCAAGGTGCCAAAGAAATGGGAGGGGTTTTGACCATAAAATGGTGACCAAAGAGTTTATGGGTCCTGCATGAGATTTTGCAGGTGGCCACAATTGGTCACCTTACCCACTGCATCATAGGCCACCATAAAATAAGGCAGGAGCTGTTAAGCTGGGAGAGAGCCATGTGGCTTGCAAGGAGGAAGAGAAAGCCATAAAGTCTGAGAAATGGAAAGGGAAGCCATGTGGCCTGGACTAGTAAAGAAAGTTGGCACGCTGCTGCTTTCATCTGGCCAGCTTCAACTAGGAAGCCACCAAGGACTCCACCTTCCAGGTTGGGACTATATTTGGACTTTTGAGACTTGGGACCTGTAGCGAGGACTCTTTTAGTACCTGGACTTCACCATGATCCAGTGCAACACAGAACGTGCTACCCTGGACTGTATATGGTGGCTGATGACATTGTACCCCAGATCCTGAAGGAGAAAGCTGACAGATAAGGAACGGGGAACTTCTTTGGTTTATAGACTTTTGGGAAGTAAGGGAAGTGCTGGGTCTCCTGGAACAACAGGGCTCTGAACTGAAGTGTTCACAGCCCCCATGCACCCGGGTTGGAATATTGTAAATAAGATGTGTTTTCTTCAACACTCATTGTTGGGTTTTAAACCAAGACACCAACATAAGTGAACCCCACTTTGCTTGGTAACAAAACTACTTCAAAAGCTATGAAGAAGTTAGTTAAAATAGAAAGAAATACAAGACTCCCTAGTGAGAAACTGTCTAGCTCTTAAATCTTTTAGAGATGTCCTCTCAAATAAGTTACATCAAGTGTTCACAGTCAGATATTACTTTAAGTTGAATTCTTTTCAAACTTATGAAAAATACCCACCTCTCCACAAATTATAACTGCCTAACTAGTACATCACTTAACCGGCAGGATATGAAATAAATGGGGAGAGAATCACACAGGGAATTGCCAACAGCCCAGACACTGGCCTAGATACTGAGCTTCCTAGCTGAATTCAGTTTGGGCTTGTAGGAGTTAACTAAGTTAACTATTATTAATATCACAATTCCTGGTTCAGTGTTCTGTGCTTCATGAGTTGTTGGTTTCCAACTCTCCTCAGAGGGCAGCATAGCAAGACTAAGACAGCACTGATGGCCTGGTCTTTGCAAGACAAAGCTCAAGCATTGGAAGGCAATATCCTTTTCTTCCTCTATTAATCTATGTGGTCCAGTGTTTAACAATTACTGGTTGGCCAAAAGAAGAACATAATATCGATGACTCATGCACATAAAGAACTGCTTTTAGCATAGCACCACTAAGAATGGGAAAGAGGATTTCCATTATGCTTTGGTAGGGAAAAGCTCTAGTCAATGCACTTCTAAGTTAATAAACTGAATCTTGCAACTCCCTCTGGAGAATGTTGACTAGATTTGACTGTTGTACATTATTTTCACTTTTGTCTCCTGGACACTTTTAATTCAAGCAAAAGAAAGAAAATAATAAAATGAAAATAAATATATTGCCTTTTATAGACAGTGTATTTTCCCTAAATATTAGAAGAGAATGGTGGCAAGAAACTTTCTTATTACTGGTAACTTGTAGCTTACACAGGTTTTAAACTTTCTATGAGATGAAAACTCATCTCAATATTAAAGTTGGGAAAATATAAATTATTTCACAAAACTTAAGAGCATTGAGCAGATTCATATCTGTTTGATATATAAATATAGTATCATATACATATATCTATATCATCCATATCATCATCCATATCTATCTATATCTCTCTATTTATATCTATACTGTATATTCCTTGCCTAAGCATACATTTGTTGATTTTTACAGAGAGAGGAAGGGAGATAGACAGGAAGACAGAGAAGCATGAATATGAGAGAAAAAACATTGATCAGTTGCCTTCTGTATGAACCCCAACTGGGGACGGAATCTGCAACCCAGGCATGTGGTGTGACCAAGAATCAAAGTTGTGACCCTTTGGTCCATGGAAAAATGCTCCCAAGCCATACCTGCCAGGGCTGCAGTGATATTTTGTATTCATTATCTCTCCACTACCATCCCTCAGAATAGGACAAGCATTAAATATGTTAATTAATTGTAAGAATTCCTGAAATTTATTCCCTCTTTTCCATTAACATCTTATTCAAATCTTAGTGAGCTCACACTTAGTTTAAATTTTTATTTTAACTGGTCTATGTGCCTCTAGACTTAGAGCTTTTCTGTTCTATTCTACTCCACACCACCACTTACCTTGCTCAAAGTTTCTATCATCCCTTTCCTTACCAATGATGCACATAAAGATCCAAGCTCAATATCACACTTTTAAGTCTTTCACAATCTATTTCCAGAGGTATTTCTACAACACTCTTTGACCTTTTTTTAAACCATTAGGATCAATATTTGATTACCATGTTATTCAGCTTTCAACCTTAATTGTACTACATTCTCTTCCCTAAATTTCTTTATTGACTTTCATTATTTGTAGATTGTTTTTCATTACACTGTGAGGCCTCAAAAACAGAGACCGACATTTCAGCAGAGAAGCTGCTCAATAAATGTCTATTGAGTTGACAATGAAGTTGGTGGCTTTATCTAAAATTATACACAAACTAATCTATACTATTTCATTTGGGGACAGGAAGCAGATTCCAACTCATGGCTGATGCTGTTTGAATAGTAGCCAAATTGAGTGTTGTGATGAGAAGGACCCCAGGCTGTAACAAAAACCAATTGCAAAATGTGCCTCTCTCAGTTACTTATATCATATATGTGTGCAGAGTTGGGGAGAGATGCCCTTGGTATATGTTTTCTGTTCTTGCTAAAAAATAATACTTTTTGTAAGTTATTCTTAATTATATAATTTTATTCTCTCTTTTAACATATGTGTATTGAATGTTAATTTTTTCCAAATATTTTTTCTAGCCATGGTGAAAAAAGAAGTTAACAAAATACCTCTAGTTAAGGTTTCATCTAATGATGTCCAAGATGAATTATATATGAATAAATATATGAGAAAAACTTTCTGATAGTAATAAATATTATGACGAATTTAAAACAAGTTTATATAACACAGTTATGGAGGGTTTTGGTATTAATCTGATATTATAAACAGGGATAGTCTGACAAAATAACATTTAAACTAGGCTTTAAAAGAACAGAATATGAAGATTGAGGGTCAGTGGCTCCCAGGGGGGAACAATAGGCAAGATCTGAATGCCATAACAAAATTAATTTTTGGAGAATAGTTAGAAAGCTATTTCTCTAAAGAAGATGGGAATTATAAAAAGAGATCTTGCTAAAACATAACAATGAAGCAATAGTTAGGTTTCAAATTAGGCAGGGTCTTAAATGTCATGATAACAAGTTGGGATTTTATCCTAAGTGTGATTAAGTGGAGGTGGTTAGCAAACTATGCAGGGATTGGCAAAAGTAGTTTTACAATTGTATGTGAAACAATTTATTATTGTATTATTATTTATTATTGTATTATTTTACATATGAACAAGTATAAATAATTTTTCCACCACTGGATTATAGGTAAAACATAAAGTGGGTTGAATTAGAATGCCAAGATCTTAATTTAAAAACTGGTTTCATACAGGTTATAGGAACTTGCTGATGGATTGCTTGTACCTACATAGTATGGGGTATGTGATATGGGGGTATGGTGAGTGTTATTGAGGGATGGGTAAGAGATATAAAAATATTAAGATTACTTTATACTTCTGCCTTAATGGATAGATGATGGGGGAGGTTGATTTTGAAAAGGAAAATAAAAAATTCTGGTATGCCTGTCAAATCTTTAACCGGAAGTCCAATGGAGGCCTTTAGAAATGCTTAACTGGAGCTCAGTGAAGAAGACTATAATTATAGACTTGAAGTCATTTGTATGTAAGTGCTATTTAAGTCAATGAAATTTAATGATTTTATCTGAATGGTAATCTGTAGAGAAGAGGACTCTCAAGCCAACAATACTTAAATTTTTAGTCATCAACCAAACAATATTTTTCAGTGAAAAAATAACTCTTAGTGACAGTCAGAAAATGGACAGCCACTGAATACAAGTAACTATGTGGTGTCATGGAACCCAATAGAAAAGATGTTTCCTAGAAGAGCCCATATCAGGGAGTAGGAAAAAAAAAAAGGGAAATGGTACTGGAAACTGGTGGGAAGTGGAGTATTGATAAACTTTTTAAGCACTGTCCTGTGGGCTTGGGGAAGTAAAACCCAACTGTTTTTTATCAGAGTTATAATAGACAGCAATGTGGAGGACATAGTCATTATCAACTCTTTTAAAATATTTTCCTGTGAAGTAGAGTGGAGGGCAATAGTAAGAGCTGGGCATGAGATCAAGAGAGGGTTTGTCTTATCAGTGTTTCCTTTTTCTTTCTTTTTGTTCAATGGAATACACTAGAGCATATCTGTTTCTTGATCGAATGATCCAGGAGAGAAGGAGAATTTAAGAGCAGAAAGAATGTGTCTGCTGGAGCAACTATTTAGAAGAAAACAAAGTGGCCTTTATAAAAAACAGAAAATGACTCTATTCTAATTAAAAAAAAAAAAAAAAAAAAAAGAGATTTTGTTCACAGATGAAGGAAATTAGTATGGAGCTATAGTTTTAGAACAAAGAGTTACAATATTTTTAAAAAGTTTTGATTTATTTAGTGATATTACTTTTCACATAGTAGAAAGATAATGCATCCAAAATAGGATTTTTTAAAATTTCATTTATGCATTTGTCCTCAAACAACAAAACTGTTGATAAATACTATTTCTTTTTTGTTAGAATAATTTATTATTACTCTGATAGTAATAGTTTATTGTTAATTTGACATGTGATTCTTATCTGTAAAATAATAAGATCAGCAAAAAAAGACCAAAATGTTTCCTTTGTTGCTGAAATGTTTTTAGGAGGCATAGTCATACCTCGGTACTCTTAGGCTTCTGAACTTGTCAAACCCTGTACTCCCCACATTTTGACAAGAAAATGTTTCAGCGCTCAGCACTTGCTTGGGACTGACTCATCACTCTTGCTGGAACTTGTATGAGTCCTTGCAAGAGGAAATGCTTCATATTTGTCAGTCACATGTTCTGAAATGAATTAATGATAATTACCAAGATATCATTGCAGTTATGAGTACAACATATTTCCTGAAACTTCCTATCTATCAGTCTTGTCCTTTCATTGTGCAGTTTTGATTTCACAGTCCTCAGACAATTCCTTTTCCTAAAGTCAGGACTGGATGCATCAAAGCTACTATTCCACAATCATATCCAAGTAAAACAGTTAAAAATAATTAATGGCATTTGTTAAATAGAAAAATATATATATACTGTTCACATATGTTCAAAATGAAAATAGTTTGAGGACTTCAGGTATAATTCCCTTCAAAAGGAATCCCATTTATTTCTGTATACTATTTGTAAGTGGCAAATATTGTTAAATTATCAATTCCAATTCAAGTGCATGGATCAATTAAAACAGGTTTGCAGTTTTTCTGTTATTGTACCCTGAACCAAAGTTTAGATGGTGGCTTGGCAAATTACTTTCAAAAACCCAAATCCAGCCTGTTGCCAATTTGTAAATAAGTTGTAGTATAACAAGACATACGAATTGAGTCAGATATAGCCTATGATTGTTTTCACACTATAACAACAAAGTTGAGGAATTACAACAGAGCCCATATAGCTTTTTTAAAAATCCAAAATATCCCCTGTACGGAAAAATTTGCAAACCCCTGGTTCAGATGCTTCTTTGTTTCTCTCCCCCGTTTCTGGCCCTGCCCCTCCCATTCCTTCTTCTGATCTATAGCAATGAGGAAAACATGTGACTGCTCTAAGTTAAAAGCTGCCTGCTTTGAGTTGGAAGGAAACTATATGGGTTGTTTATTGGGAACAATTTTTAAAAAATTATACAGTAGCTTATACCATATTTAAAAGCCATATGCAGTACCATAATTCAACTTGTCTATTATACATACTTGCTGTCTAACTACAGATTAAAATGGTTTTATCTTCCCAATTCAACAAGCACATATTTGTCAAAATATGGACCAGAACTGCTAACAAAATATTCAAAAGAGAATATATTCACCTAAGGCCAAATAAGCTTGTCTTTCAGATTGGTTAGACGTCTTTTGAATAAGTCAATCACCCAAACACCTACATAACATCAAAGCTATCATTGTCAATTAGATCAGAATGCACTGAATTTCTGCAATAGTACATTGAATTCCTGAACTCAGTACTATTTTATATTTTAATCACTGTAAAGCATAGGTAGTCTCATATTCACAAACATTAATTGCTCTGTGTTGCAGGCAGAATTTAGTGAATTTAAAGGTTGTTTCCATGACAAATTATGGATATTAGGAAAAATTTGTTTCTCTAAAAATACACATTACTCTAAAAACCTGTCTTAGGAAAATCATTAAATTACATTAGTTAATTTTAAAATGTGATAAAATATTAATATTTTGACATTTTTCAGTTTTTAAAATTCATTATGTAAAGCTGAACAGCTTATAACTATATGGATCATAAACAGAAAGAAAGAAGCAGTGGATTACAAATATACAAATCACCATAATAACAATGAGAGAAAAGCAGAATCAATGTATATAATATAATTACATGTACCAAGGCAGAAGATCACTATTTATACCTATTGTGTTGATTACTCTTTTATATAATTTTTTTACTTACCTACCACAAATACGACTTCCTTTCCCAATTATGAACCCAATCTATCCACTTTTATTCCTCTTTGTTAAGTATAAATACACACTAATTGGGTTATAGTGTTTGTGGGTAAATGAATGAGTGTGTTACGTTCAACAGTAATTTCTAATAAACTCGATTGTTTTTGCTGCATCCACCTCATCTCTACTTATGCTATTTTTTCACATTGGTGGTAGAAATAACTTACATAAGAGACAATTTGTGTAAGGTGAAAACAGTTTCTCAGATGTTCTCATATATTACAAGAGTACTCATCTAGGGATGAGAACATGAGCCAAGGTATTTACAGGGGCACGTTTGCCCATCTTAGTTAAGATCAGGATGACAGCAGGTGTTAGGATTCCTGAGATATTAGCTTTCCTAAATATCATTCTCTAATAACTCTTTCTCTCTCTCTGTGTCTCTCTCTCTGCTACCTCTTCTTTTCTCCCCCTTCATATCACTCTGTCTCCTCTCCCTTTTTATTACAGGAAATAAACTTTAAAAAAAAAAAAAAAAAACAAGAAAATACACTAACTGTGCCCCTAAATCAATGGTCACCTTGTGACTTGCTTATGCTGTGTGGAAGAAAGCTTTCCTCTATCCTCATAGTTATTTGGGCTTGTCTGACAATTAAATCACCTGAGAAACATTAACAAGAGAAAATGATAAAATATACCTGTATGGTCATAATAGAGTCAGAAACCCAACATCTATAAGAGTCTGTATTTTCAATTCTTGTGGCTCAAATTTATGAGTTCTGATGTGGTTTTTACATTAGGGTACCCACCTCCTTTCATATTTATTCTCCTTTCCAAGGTATGTAGGGACTGCATCCTCTTACCACTGCTACTCCTCGTAGAATTCAGACTACAGTAACAACATGAACTTACTGCATTCTGTGGTCAGACTTTTGCTGATTCTGTGATTATGCCTGTGTAAGTTAAGATTATTCTTTCAATCCTTCATTTTGGAGGCTTGCATCTAGTTTCACCTTTTTCATTCTATTTCCTCCAAAGATTTAACTTTGTTAATTATGCATAAGGTCTGGGGATAAAGCAGCAAGAATAAAGAAAAGAAATATATAAAAATATAGGTGAGCCAGGAAAATTTTATCTACCAAGCATAAAGTCATATTAGAAATTGTTATATTTCAAACATTTTTAATACCAAAATAAAAATTCACTTTAACTACAATTCTGAATAGTGTTGCTAACTTTAAACAGAAACAATAGTGTCTTTAAAAAAGGATGAACTTGGAAGCCATATATATAATATACATAATATTGTATATTTTTTGTCAGTATATATATATATTGCATTACATTGGCAATAATTTTGCATCTCCTTATTTCATGTGCATCTTATTAATTTTGAAAAACGATGTTTCTGAGGTTATGATTTAATATCATTGTTTCAGGTATAAAGTATTAAATTCTGATAGTAACCATTATGCCAAAGGAATATGATGTTAGAGCAACCGTAATTTCTGGACTGTATGCAGGACAAACTGCTAAAGAAATTGCGGACTTTAAGAACATCCCTTTACATACAGTTGACAACATAAAGAAGGTGTATGATGCTGATCCCGATGTCACCACACCAACAAGGAAAGTGCACAAGTCCAGATATTATACACGGAATCCAGGAGATCATCAATGAAGGTCAAGGAGAGTCAATGTGCTCCATAGCAAGAGGACTATAGATGTCAGATGCAAACAAAGGTTTGCAAAATTATTGCTGAAGACATCAGATACAGATCATATGTTCTTAGAAGAGGCCAGTTTATGACACAGCAAATAAAAGAAAGGAGCCTTGAAAAAGCAAGGAAGCTACTAAAAAAAATTTAAAAAACCCTCTGATTTTCTCCAATGAAAATAATTCTTAGCAGGACCAAATAGTCAGCAGAAGAAACAACAGGTGGCTCAGTGAGAATCTTAATGAAGCCCCAATTGTCATGAAAACAAAAGTTCCTGCTGCAGTGAAGGTATTAGGTATTGTCAGCAATGAAAGAAATATTATGACCCTGCATTTTCCCCCCACAAGGATTGAAGGTGACTACTGATGTTTACCTTGACATTTTGAGAGAAGTTGTTGCACCATGGATGAAGCAAGTTGTAAGTGGACATCATTTTATCCTCCAACAAGATGGTGCGCCAGCTCATAACACCAAAAAGGTGCAAGAATTTCTCAGTGTCAGTGTTCCAGAATTCTGGTCAAAGAAACCTGGCTGTGTAGTTTGCCAGATGCAAATCCTTTAGTCTATTATGTATGCAGCATTTGTGAAAGAGAAATTAATAAATAACCTCATTCCAATAAAGAAGCTGTTAAAGCTAAGATTGAAAATATGATTATGTTCATGGATTAAGGAAAGTTAATGAAAGTGTGCTCAAGATTATGAAGTCAAATCGAGTTTATTATTGCAGCAAATGGAGACTTTTTTGAACAATTTAAAAAGTAATGACTATGTTTATGTATTTACATATAAGAATAAATTTATTTCAAAATATAACACTTGTATGTTTATTTTACTAAAATTTTGCCAATTTATCATGTGCACCCTGTATAATATGTAATTTATAATATTATATATATATATATATATATATATACATATATATATATATATATAAACACCCCTTCCTCTGCGGAGGCAGAAGGGAGAAGGGGTAGAACAGAACATTCCAACACTTCCCCATCTTTAGGGTACTTACCTAAGGGCTCTCTAAAAGTCATCTCATGAATATAAAGGCACCTTTATTACTTTTATCACAGAAAATTCCAAGGATTTTAGGATTTTTGCGCCAGAAACCATGAACAAAGGACAAATTTGTATGAGAAACACATTTGGGTCATTTGAATGACCAAATACAATATTTTAATGATATCACTAATTAAACTGCACATTTTTCACATTAAATTAATCCATGTTGCCCTTTGGCAATTTTGAAATAATAATAAAATTAGTATGCCTACATTAAAAATTCTATTGTTTGGTACCTAGAGGAAAATTCTATGATAATTGCAAAGGCTTATAAAACATTTTTCTACAAGATCAATCCTTCAACAAATAAATCTCTATCAGATTATTTCTACTAGCAAAACCAACAAAAATATAATCATCTTTATAATTTGAGAGAAAATGTTTAAAAATACATTGTCTTTTTAAACATGAGCATTTCAAATTAAAAAACTTTTTGGCATGGAAGAACCATGGTCATGGACAAGTGAGATTGACTTTGGAGGGAGTGGGTGGATGGTGAAGGGAACAGAGGAGAGTAAAAAGGAAATGGAAGTAATACAACAATAAAATTAAATTTAAAAGAATTCCAAATAAAGGCCCTGGCTGGTGGCACAGTAGATAAGGCATCAGCCTGCAAACCCAAATATCCTGTGAATCTAAAGCTCCCTGGTTCGATTTCCCAGCCAGGACACATAATGAGGTTGTAAGCCAGGTCTCCAGCCAGATCCATGTAGCTGGAGGCAGGTGAAAGGCAACCATACATTGATGTATCTCTCCCTTTCTGCCTTTCTCTCTTCCCCTCTCTCTAAAAATAATAAATAAAATATTTTTTAATTCCGAATAAATATAGAAAAGAATAAAATAATGACTTGTTTCCTATATGTGTAGCAAAAAAAATTTAAAAATTTAAAATCAGCCCCAAGTTAGTAAATCAGAAATTTTAAACTCAGTATAAAATACACAAAGTGTTTTTTCACCTATAATTACCCCAGGACATTGTGTAGAGGAACGGGATTTCACTAATTTTATATACTTTTTAAATTTTAATTTAATTAATTTATTTTTAAAGATTTTACTTATTATTTTCAGAGAGAGGGGTAGGGAGAGAGGCAGAGAGAGAGAGAAACATAGAGACATAGAGATATCAGTGTATGGTTGCCTTTCACCTGCCTCTAGCTACAGACCTGGCTGGAGACCTGGCTTGCAACCTGGTTATATGCCCTGGCTGGGAATCGAACCAGTGACCTTTGGGTTCACAGGCTGGAGCCTTATCCACTGTGCCACCATCCAGGGCTTGATTTTATATACTTTTAAGACCTGAGTAGGAGAGTTTCTGATCAGATGGTCTGGAGCCAGGTGTGGTGTGATGAATTAAAGCCTCATAGGAGATTTCAGCCCAGTTTTAGGACAACATAGATTACAAAAGTGAAATAGGAGTATGCGGCAAAACAGTTGCAATTGCTAAAAACTAAAGAAATTATCAGAGAAAAGAAAATAACTCCCATCACCAACCCTTCTCCCTCCAAAATTGGATTTATGGCTTAAAATTGGTATAGAGCAACTCAATACAACGTGACAACTAATTTCACTTAATGAAGTCTGTAGGCTTATTTTCTGCTCATTGTTATGCATTGGCATGCTAAATAAAGGACACAACCCACACCACATGATTAGAAACAAAAAGCTCCTATAAGGGCATAAAATGGCCCTCCAAATCTCTGTCCCTTTCCCTGGATGACCCTGAATATTATTCCCCTATTGGAAACCTCATCCCCCAATTAATGAACCTCTATAAAGGGGGGCTGCTCCTTCTGTGGAGTAGCCCATCTTGTCTCACTTTCATTTTAAACTCTATACCAGCTTGAGTTTAAATACTGTACAAAGCCAAGAACCCATGGAGGCTCATGGACCCTTGGCTCCAAAGATAATCTGGAATACATGCATCAAAAGCCTATAAACAACCTAAACGGAAGAGCTCTAGAAAGAGGCTTTAAGATTTTAGATTTGACTTTTGGTCATTACATTAATTTCCATTTTCAATGTTTATTATGTACAAACTATATTTTATAACTGTAATTACATTAACCAATTCTTCCCTACAGGTTGAATCTAACTAATCTAAAATATTAAATATTATTATAAATTAAATATTATGTTCAAAAGCAAATATTGAAATGCGTCAGTAGATAAGGAACTGTGATCATATGTCATACAATCTGTATTGCTCTAAAAAAAGTTTCCAAACAAGACTGCCCAAAGTAATAACATGCTTTAGCTGGTCTCACATTAGGACCACATTTTCTACAGAGACATTGTTATTGTGGTAGTTTTTTTAATTTCATTTGAATTGTTATAAAAATATTTCTTTAAATTTTTATTAAAGAGCAATACTTCAGAAAAGTGCATAACCATTATATTAACAGTAGTGAATTTTAACCACCTCTCACATCAAACTTGTTATATTTTAACATATCCTTATTAATCTTCACTTTTCAAAGTTCATCCTTCTTGAAATTACACTTTAACTCTTATCTTTTCTTTCATATTTTTAAATCTATGACATGACTCCATATATTTTGAGAGATTTCTGTCTTCTAGCTCTCATATTTTGTATTATTTTTATGTCAGATCATTACAATTTTATAATGTTTAATTTCCAAAAATGACTTTATGATTTCTAATGACTCCTTTACATGGCAGGTTTTATGAAGGCAATAATTCCTTTATCTTAAAACAGTAATAAAACATTTTATTTCTGTTTCCCCTAAAATTACTTTTCCCTATTAGCCTGTATTTGTTGTTACAGGTAAAAAAAACTTAATAAAATTAGGATCATATGCCAAAATCCAGGAGTTGATTATTTTAAGTTTATTTGACTTTGTAGACTCATTGCTAACATATATTAAATGTCTTTGATGATGGATAAATGATGTTCCAGACAAATCACTCAACTTTGGAACATAGAATATTTAACTTTGTTCTAAGGGAGTAGATATTTATTGGTTAAGAACATAAGGTAATGATATAGTGAGTATTTTTTTGTGGCTACTATAAATAATATTATCACGAAAAATTTTGTATACCTTCGTTTAATTTACATAACTTTGTTTTAACTTCTTATAACTGGCATAACCTGATATTCTAGCCTTATTCTGCACTCATGTCAAGTCTACATAAAATCAGCCCTTGTTGCTCTTATTGGACAATATCCTTTAGAAACCAAAGTATGGTGTTATAAACTAATGGCTCCTGAAATGCAGTGATGAGGACTAAAATAACATGTACATGTGTATATATACTCATACAGAGAAAGACATACATATTGTGTTGATGTCTAGTTCTAGAAAGATCTAGAAATAGATCTATCTGACTTTATATAGCTATCATATATAACTATGTTCACTTATATATTAATAACCACAAGTTCACATTAATTATAACATAGCAATACAGGGTTTATTTCAGTTTTCTCCCATTTTATATTTGTTACATTCCCTTTAACAATGAAAAACCTAACTCACACTATCTTATTCCTCTGTATTTACTAATATGTTCAGTCTCCCTGAATGTAATCAACCCCTCATACTCACAGGCTGCTTATTTGCCTGAGCTCTGTCAAACATTGATGGCCATGTATGTCTCCAGGGTTCAGCCTTGCTGAACAGGGCTGCATGCCAGGGAAACCCTGGACCGTAGACCCACAGCACCTGCCAGGCACATCAGAATTTTTGCCATGCCCAAACATGCCAGCTATGCCAGTTGCCTGGGCCAAATCTTAAATTTCACACCCACAACAGACAAATCCTCAACTGTGGCCTCAGCACAGCTTAATCCCTGCCAGCCAGACACCTAGCCCATGTAAAGGGAAAAAGGAAACAATCAAGAAAAGGCAAGGCTTGCTCCATATAGTATATCCCTATTTGCTCTTTTTCTACAGAGTGCATGCTCCATAAGACCAGAGAGTATCTTGTATTATTAACAATATATGCCCAGCAACTTGTATGTGACTCATGTATGCAATAACTACAATCACAGTTTCATTGTTTTTAAAAGAATGAAGAAATTAATGAATAAATGGATGAGCTATGTGGTAATTGGGAGCAGGACATTGATTTCCTAATTCCTTACAAACTTTTTTACTTACTTTTTAATAACTTTTCTTATTTTTATCTTTCTTATTTATGTATGCATTTAAGTTTCTGTGTAGAAACATGTACTTATCTAAAAATGATTAACTTTGTAATTTGTCTTTAGCTCACAAACATTTGATAATTCTATAAACTAAGTGAAATAAGTGGATGAATTTGTTTATATTTGGGTTTGCATTTTGTGTTAACTACCATGTGGAAGAATTGATTGTATTTGGAATAACTTGACCCAATTTCAAATAATATTAAGGGAAAATCAAAGTACAAAAGATGTATTTATCATGTGGAGCCATTAAAATATCACTATTGATGAAAAGTTAGTTACCATGTTCATATCTGACATTTAAAACAATTAAAATGGTGATTCTACTTAAAATACAATCATTAAGGAAGCCTCTTTTAGGAGTAAAATGACACGAAGAACCATCTCTAAATTCAAAGACATTATAACTTGAAATAATAATTATAATTATTGGAATGATAATAGATTTATATGGTACTTTAAGTAAAATAAGGTTATTTCAACTAAGTTCCATTGCATTTTTATACTCACAGAACATTTACAGGTTTGTAATTTCAGCCCTTTAAGGATCAGAAAACTGAGGACAAGAAAAACAGTTCGGAGATCTCCAAGATGGCGACAGAGTAGAGAGCAGTGCTGATGGTGTTCTCGAGTACCAAAGCAGCTAGAGGACAGGATAAGGAGCGTGAGACGGCTTCAGGACCCTAGGGATTGGAACGGGCAGCATCTGGACACAGGGGAACAGAGCCCAGAGGCAGAGGAGGCCAGCAGGACAGTAGGTGAGGCGTTCCCGACCGACCGGCCAGCGGGCTGAGGTCGGCTCTGGGCAGGGGCGGCTCTGCCCAGAGGGGCGCGTTTGACTGGGGCCAGTTTCAGGCTCCCTGGCAACTGGAAGTCTCAGCAGTGAAGTGCGGGCGGTGAGGGCAAACGCAGTAGGGAACCCGGAATTGAACTCTTGCAGGGGAGGGACTGTGTGAGAAACTCACTCCGGCAACGGGGAGAGGAGGCTCCACGTAGGGCTAGAGGCGGAGGAGAAGAGTCCTGTGGGAAGCCGGAGCGGGGGAGCGGAAAGTGCACCAGCTGGGAGGCGAGAGGGCCGAAAACAGAGCTACTGGGCCACCGGGGAAACAGCAGCTAGAAGCCCCTGCGAGGGGTGAGGCCCAGCCCTGCGCAACCACACAGGCCCCCAGGCTCCATGGGAAACTCCAGGCGGCGAGCCAGCGAGCCGGAACTAGTGGCGGGAGACCCGCCATTGCCGGAGACAAAGGCTGCGCCGCCCACGCCTGGGAGGGGCCCATCACAGAGGCCGCGTAAAGGACTCCAAGGAGAGCTGATTGGCTTGGGGGCGTGGTGCCCGCCCCGGAAGGGCGGGACAGTGTAGGCGGACCCCGGACAGTGTTGATTGACAGGCCCGGCCTCCTCCCGGAACTGTGGGGGCGGGACCAGTCATCACAGGGACCAGCGAAATTGCGGGCTGCCCTGCAGAAGTGCTGGGGGCGTGTCCTGGGCCAGAACTTCCGCCAGGAGTGGGAGGGGGCTCCCTGCGGGCTCCAGAACACCGGCAGCCCTAACACCCAGCCAGGCTGCTGAAGGCCCAGCCTACCTGGGGGCGGACACTCACAATCAGCCCTACTGCGACAATCAGAGGCCCTGCCACGCACCAAGACCCGGCTAGAATATAGACTATAGACTGTAAAGTCCTGACCAAGAAAAAGAGGCAGCATCAGGAAAGGGATTGCTGCCAATCTCAAGCACCTGAATTATACCAAGAGCAATATGAACTATGAAGCCCCAACATATCCTTTGCAAAAGTTACTCCTCACATATTCTTAATCCCCCCTATACCTCAATCCACCTAAATACCCAAGACCCTCCCCTACTCTCGAGTTAAAGTCTGTTCACTCTGTGGCTATAACACATTCCCAGTCCTCAATCTAAGTATTCCTCCCTTCCCCAGCCTTTCAAAACCCATTCTTTATTCTTTTCTTCCTTCCTCTTTTTTTTTTTTTTTTTTTT